>BMAV01014778.1:0-34540 GCA_019973955.1 Trichonephila inaurata madagascariensis
CATAAAACGAACTTAATCAAAATTTCTCCGAAGCCGTTGGGGCTTCAAACCAAAAATTTTAAAAACCCCCCAAGTACCTCCTCCTGAAATCAGACCAAAATTCATCACGAATAGGTTTCCCGGAAAATTTGGAAAAAGAACCAGATGTCCCAGCTTATACAGTGAATTCCGTTGCCTCAGTCTTGAGATAGCAAAGGAAATTAAAATTCATTCACACCCAAGGGGAAAAAACACATTGATGCGCTCTCGCCTGTCGACAACACCCCTTTGGAGAAATCCTTTTTCCCACGCAAGCCTTTTTCATCCTTTTCCCCTCCAGGGGCACTAGCAGTATCGCGATAACCCTATTGAAAAGGCGGAGGTTATCGCAGACGGTTTCAGAAAATTCTACCAAATCACGTCGTTGGACGCGAAGACTTCTTAACGCACCCTGGAAGTGGAAACTTCCCCCTCCCCCCCGCTCCAGAAATTGAGCCCCACTCAAACCCGGAGATTCTCATTTACGTGCAAAGAATGAACCCTAAAATCCCCGGACTTGATCAAATTTCTAATCGTATGATTAAAATTTACCCTTAATTCCCTCCTATTTATTACTTTCCTAATAAATCGGCTTTTTAAAAATAATTATTTCTAATTCATGGAAAACAGCCGTGGTTATCCCCATCTTAAAGCCGGATAAAATCCGGAAATCCCCAAAATTATCGTCCAATCTCACTCCTAAGCAGTTTGAGTAAAGTATACGAATTTGTGTTACTCCGACTCCTTGAATCAATACTGCGCTGCTGCAAATTTCATCATCCCCAGCAGTGCGGTTTTTCGCCCCCATTGCTCTACAGTACCCAACTGCTCAGGTAACGGATTGATTCACAGCGGCTTCGCTAAACACGAAACCACGGGTATACTTTTCTGGACGCCAAACCTTTGATAATTGGCACGAAGGCTTAATACTCAAGCTCATACGACTTGATTTTCCGGCCCCTGATCAAGTCCATTCACAGCTGACGACGCTGGACATCGTTGGGAACTGGGCGCCAGCGCTCCTCCGTCCCTTTCTGGTGTATTGGGGCGCGAAGTTGAGACCTGGATGGGGTTAGCCTTTTCCCTGATTGGTGGACGAGGAAGGGAGGCGGGGGGAGGAGCGGCAGGGGGAGTTTTTAGCGGTTACCTTGGGGGTTCAAACTCTATCGCAGCAGAAGATCGTAGGACGGATGAGAGGGAAGAGTATAAAGCTCTACCCAGAAACCCCTTCTGCCTACAATAGGATTAGGAGTCTGATCGACTCGGAAAAACTCCAATCGTTCACATACCAATTCCCGGAGGAGAAGGTGTACAAAGTTGTGATCAGAGGGATGCCCTCGGACATGCCCGTAGAAGACATCGTAGAGGAGCTCGAGCAGCTCGGGATCCATCCGAAGGAGTGCAAGGTCCTCATAAGCAGGAAAAATGGCCTGCCTATGCCCCTCTTCTCAGTCTTCCTGGACAAGACTCCAGATAACAAGAACATTTACAACTTGAAGGAACTTTGCTCCATGAAAATTGAAGTTGATACGATGCGAAGAAAATTCGGCCCGGCACAATGTTACAGGTGCCAAGGATTCTTCCACAGCTCGCGTTTCTGCACAAGAAACCCGCAGTGCGTTAAGTGTGGGAAACCCCACCTCACAAAGGACTGTACCAAGACCAGGGATGAAGATCCGACCTGCTGCCACTGCCAGGGGAAGCATCCTGCTAACTACACGGGCTGTCCCAGGAACCCACTTAACAAACCTCCGCCTCCCCCAAAAGTCAACTTCTGGGAAGAAAGAGCCAGGAAAAAGAAGGAGATGCAGGAGGCAGCCAAGGCCCTAGTCGTCCCTGCTGCCCAGCCAACAAACCCTCCACCCGCCATAGCCGAAGTGACACCGTCGTCCCCTCGACCGCAAGTGCCTCTCCTGCCGCGCGCAGTCGAACTTCAAGCTCGACAGCCGTCCTCGTCACCTCAAGTGACATCCTCGCCTCGCCCTCCAACACCCAGCCCTCTGGCCTCATCCCACGACACCAACTCCTTGACGGACGTATTCTCCCATGCCAACGACCCGGAAGTTAAGGAGATGTTCCAGGTCATTCAACAATTCATAGCCATATCCAAACAAGACAAACCCAGAGCACAGAAAGCCATGGAGCTCCTCACCCTTCTCCAAATCAAGTTTTAATTTTCACGCCTCCAAATTGTAATAGACCCCTCAAGATCGTCACTTGGAATGCTGACAGTATCAGGCAGAAGATCGCCGAGTTCGAGGAATATGTCGATAGACATGACCCCGACATCGTCGCACTCCAAGAGACCTTCCTACAGCCCTACAATAGCCTTAATATCCCGAACTACACCACCTACAGAAACGACCGGATCTCATCTATAGAGGAGGTGAGGTACAGCGATACTCATAAAAGAACTCAATAGCCCATCACAGCATCGATATCCGCACCCCACCATTGAAACCACAGCAATAGTCGTCGAAGGAAGCCACAAAGTAACCATCTGCAGCATCTACAGACCTCCTCAATCGCCACCCCAAACCTCATTACAGACCTCCAAAGGATCCTTCGAAATAGAACCCACTGCTTCATCGTGGGAGACTTCAACGCCGTTCATCGAACATGGAGTCCGCACAGCAGGAACAACAATTGTGGAAGCAAATTATTCAATTTCATACGTAGCGGTGGATATCTCATGTCTTTCCCAGCAGAACCCACCACAGTCCCGGCGAGAGCCAACCAGAGGCCCTCCACAATTGACTTTGCCATCTCCTGCGGCCTAGACAACATCCCCTCAAGTCCTCAATCTCATGTTGAGCTTTCCAGCGATCATAATCCAGTACAGTTCATAGTCCCTATTTCCGGCACCAAACCCTACATCCAAAATTGCATCACGTTCACCAACTGGAACCTATTTCAAGACCTCCTCGCCACCTCCATACCAGGAAACCCTCCAATTAACTCCACTGATGATGTTGATGAAAAAATTTCATTCCTGACTAATAGTATCCACACGGCCATAAACCAAAAGTAGTAAATTCTCAAAACCTATCACGGAGAAACGTAACTTTCATCCCCAAAGCAAATAAGAAGAAATTACGGAAAAATTCAGAAAATTATGGCAGAACACCGGCTACCCTCCAATCAAGCGTGAAGTTAATGCACTCCAAAATCAGATTAAACGGGAGCTAAAAGCTCTCAAACGTAAAAACTGGGATGACGCCCTCGACGATGCAAATTACAACCCATCGCTGCTTCACAACATCATCAGGAATCAAAAGAAAAAACCGATAATCTACCCCCCAGTCTTGGGTTACAGAGGCCTGGTTTATGATTCGCTGGAAAAAGCCAACCTGTTTGCGGACACCATGGAAGAATCATTTAAGGAAAACACTGAACCATATGACGATGATCACATAGAGATGGTGGAAAGACAGGTACGGAGGTACCTGAGAAATGTCACCTTTCGAACTCCACCTCTCACCTCCCCTGGAGAAATTTGTGACGTCATCCTCGACCTGAAAAATAGAAGAGCCCCGGGTGCGGATCTCATCAAAAATATTGCGTTGAAGTCTCTCCTGCACTAATGCGATCACCTTCTTAAATGAAAAATTTTCCGATGCCTTATGTATGCCTACTTCCCTGATGCCTGGAAACACGCCATCATAACTCTCCTCCCCAAGGAAGGAAAAGATACAAAGCTTCCCATTAATTACCGTCCAATAAGCCTCCTCTCCACAATAGGAAAAGTATTCGAAAAAATTATCCTCAATAGAATAAAAAGCCACACAGATACTCACAGGATCCCGCTATTCTCCAGCACGGCTTCAGGGAAGCAACAGCCACTACCCACCAGCTTTTACGTCTTACAAACCTAATAATCAATGGATTCGAAAATAGACAAACCACCGGAGGTGCCTTCCTCGACGTCGAGAAAGCATTCGACAGAGTATGGCACGATGGTCTCATCTTCAAGATGATAGATCTAAAATTCCCTCCCTACATCATTGTGTTAATAAATAGCTATCTACAAAACCGTTCCTTTCAAATCAAGATTCATTCCATCCTTTCAAGAACTGCCTACGCCGAAGCAGGGTGCCCGCAAGGCTCTATTCTATCTCCTCTCTTGTACAGCGTCTTCACGTACGATTTTCCAACAACCCCTGACGTTGAAGTTTGTCTATTCGCGGACGATGCAGCAATAATCTCTCAAGCATGCAGCCCTGACATCGTCAAGCAATATCTACAAGCCTACCTCAGAAAACTCCAGATCTGGCTCACCAAGTGGAGGATTAAAATCAATGTATCTAAAAGCCAAGCCATCATTTTCAAAAAGGGAAATTATCAAAACAGACTCCACAATCTCAAATTATTCAGGACTAATATTCCATGGACCCAAAATGTCGATTATCTAGGGGTTACCCTAGATAGAAAAATCACCTTCAAGCACCACCTCAACAAAATCACTTGCAAATTTAAGAAAACCCTGATAATGCTCCTCCCACTCCTCAACAAAAGTTCAACTCTCTCACTCAATAGCAAAAGACAGATCTATCTTCAATATCTCCAACCTATCCTCACTTACGCCTGCCAGATCTGGGGTTGTGCAGCCGCATACCACATTAATAAGCTTCAAATCCTCCAAAACAGAGCTCTCCGAATAATAATGAACTACCCAAGATATGTCGCACGTACCTACCTCCATAGAGACTCAAAAATCCAACCCCTAAACGAAAGAATTAGATCCCTCTCCTCTACATTCCACAGCCAAATAGTTTCTCACCCGAATCCATCTATCTCAAGCCAGGCCTTAGTGAACTCTAACGGACGCTGCCACCTCCCATACGTTCCACAACAATTCCGAACATTTTTAGCAACCTACAATATTGACAACGCTTCGGTGACCGTAAGCAAGAGAATCATCCTAAGGACCGTAAGCAAGAGAATCATCCTAAAGACCGTAAGCAAGAGAACCATCTCGCTCGTTTCCCTTTTTTCCGAGAAACGATAAGCCCTATGACGTCACGACCTATTGTCAAAAGCTGTTTCCCTCCTGGTCACGCCAAGCGAATTCCTCTTTCCCCCTCCCCGTGCGGACTCGACCCTTTCCTGCCATTGGACTATGACGTCACGAAGCAGAAGAACCACGCCGTGTTTTTCTCTCTCCCTACTCAACGACGCAGAACTCTGCTGTCCCTCACCCCTACCCCCCCTCCTCTCGTTCGATGACTTGTTCATCGACTCCTTCTCTCTATTTACAGTTTACTCATGACAGAGAAAAAGTGCACAGCCGTGCACTGGTGCTCCAAAGAAGAAATATGTTCCCGCAGTGATATCTTGCTGGTCAGGCGGTGAGTCTTCTACCGTGAGGACTTCAAACTGATTTTCGCATTTGGTATTCATTTTCTTGGCCGAAGAGGTATCCTTCGAAGGTGAGCGCGTATTGATCTTTTGTTTCTTATTGACAACTGGGTAACCCGAGAGCTCTTGTTTCAGGGTAACGCCCCCACTTTAACCTTAAATCATTGAAGGCTTTTCTTTCTGCATCCATCTCTGTCTTCTTGAGTACATCGTAGTGGTGGCGGGGTTCGTCTAAAAAGGCGTATGCATTGATGGAGAATTGTGGTTCATTTTAGAAGTAGAACTGAAGTCGTAACAATCTATGTCGTTGACCATCCTGTCCATGATGGCAAAAATTTTAAAACACTCCGCGGAGAAATACACTTGACGGATGATTTTGGGAATGAGGTACCTAGACTGCGCAGGCAGTCTTCAACCCTCTATATGGATATTCGATGTTCATGGTGTTGCAGCTTGGTTGGGAGAGGAGGGCATGACTTCAGGAGTGGAGATCCAATGAGAGTGGTGCTATGGAAGTGGGCTTTGATTGGAGGTTGGAAGTGAGCTTTTAAACTGCACTAACTTTGCTTAGAAAAAATATTTTACAGACAACTATTAAAGAGAAAATATTTAGGAGGGAATTTAAAGGTTAAAATAATATGAGTAGATTAAACTTTATCCATGAGAGCTTCTGCTAGAAGTCTGTTTTTTTTTCCGTCCGAATTTGCATTTTTAAATTTAGAGAGAAGATCGAGAATTTTAGGATTTTTCTTTACTAGGTTTGAAATGACATTAAAAAGTTCCAGAACTTGTATTAAGTCAGAGGGGTATTATTTTCTTGGCTAAGGAATCCACGGGGGGAATCTTCTTTTCTGTTATCATTTTTATTTTCATTTTCAGTAGGGGTTTGACTGTGGATTTCTCCACTAACAATGTTAGCGAAGGAAATTCCCTCTTTAATCCATTTACTGGCGAAATTTTTCTTTTTCATTGGGTCAGCGAAGGGGGCAGCTTTCTTTGGTTGTGGGAATTTGGGACATTTTGTATAACATGCCGAATGACTGTAGCAGTCGCAGTTCAACATCTACAAATAGCAACAGGCATTCCTAGAGGAAACGGACAAGTTGAACGAATACACCGAACTTTGATTCCAGTCCTTACCAAGCTATCGTTGTGACATAGCCATCCTGCGATAGCTATGTAGTGTTGGATCCGCGTAAGCTAGAGGTGTGGGATTATCTAAAGGAAGAGACATTTTATAATTCTTAATACAACTTTTATTAAGAATAACTTAAATTACTTAATTCTAATAAACAACTTTCTTTAAGTGAGAATAAGCCACAAATTAAACTGAGTATTTAAGTCAGATCGCACAACTAGATCACTTATCCTAATTATAGTAAATTACCTGCTTAATCTAGCTTTCTATACAAAATATTACCGTTTATAAAGTAACCCTCCTACCTTGGTTGAAGACTCTCCTATTCTGCTACTTGTAGATAAGTGTATTTAGGAACTATTACTCTTTCTTATAATTAATATTATTAACGAAGATGGGCGTATCCTTCTTCCTTGTGAGTAGGCCGTCTAACACTTTTTCCGAACTGTTCCGCACTAAGTTATCTCTAAGATTGCCGTCTTTCTCACTAAACCCTCTATCCTTTTAAAGTATATCTTATTTGCATTTTCGCTTTGTTTCTCTTCTTGGTATTGGGTTGGAAAAGTTTTGCCATTAATCGTGGCCGTCAAAGAACGTAGGAGTTATGTTAGAAGAAGAACGCGAGAGATGTCACACCACGGAGAGCACTTTGAAGGATTACTTGGTCAAGACTTATTTTTATGAGTATTCTCAAACATATAAAGCATAACGAAAAACGTTTTACACACTTTTTTTTAGCAGTAACATACGTATTATCATAATGAATACACTTTTTACCCGGAATTGGTCGCGCAGGACACACAGATCACGAAATCGTTAATTCTGGCAAAGTTGTTTATTTGTTTCCAAAGAAAAATTGAAAAGTCCTTGAAAGTAGGTAAGTTTACTTTCTCTTAATTAAATTATTCATTGGAATCACGATTTCTATTGTGTACAGTAAAATAATTATTAAAAAAGGATTGGGGTGACTCAGTAACCCCGCTCAACCGTATCGAGTGCGCGCCTGCTCCCGGGTTAAAACATGTTGAAGTCCTTTCGCTTTAAATATTAAAAATAATACAATTATTCTTCATCGGAATTTTATATTATTGTTCATTATTTAACATCAATTATAAATGCTAATTCTGTGAGGCTTAAAATTACAATTCGCTTAAAACTAATTATAATTCGAGCAATCATTTTACACTTTTGTAAACATTGTCGCGCACTTGGCTTTAATCTCTTTACAATTCAGCTATTATATCAATAATGTTTTGTTTTCTTATAAATGAACTCGTGCACTCTTCAGGCGGTATACTTTTAATGTTTTAGTGTGTGTGCTGCACAGAGTATTTTATAACTAATTAATTAATACTAAATTAAGAACAAGTTTAATAAGTATTAACGACTTCCATGGGCTTGTCTTGCAAAGCAAAGTTAGTATAAGAAATGCTTATGATTAGAAATTGATCCTCTGATTTTTTTTCTATATTTGGCTCATATTATTTTTTTTTCTAAGGCCCCGCTTTTTTAATTTTCAATTTAAAAATTAGAAAAAGGAAAAATAAATAAAAATTATCCTAAAATTTTAAATTTTTTTTTTTTTTAAAAGAAACTATACAAAAGTTTTTTAAATGTTTTAATTTGTATGGTTTATAATTAAGAATGCGTATTGTCCCTTAGCGTCAAAGTGCACTATTATTGCATTCGTACATTATTAATGTATAAGGGGGGCTAAAATTTGATTAAAAAGGGGGGCCCGTATTGAAAGTTTGAAACCCGGTTTAGAGATTATATTCCCTTAAAAACTTAAAATTGTTTTGGGGTCGCAAAAAATACGGTTTGGAAATTAAATTCAAAAAATGCCAATTTTTAAAAAAGACAATCAATTTTGGTCACGTTGGGGAAAATGGAACTATTAAACCATCTACTGCGAAGACAAAGCTGCCGAAAATTCCCCGAACCAACAACAATAAAACAAGTCCAGAGTTTTCTTGGTTTAAACCGTTTTTCCCCAAAAAATATACAAGGACTAGTAAACGATAGCTAAACCACTTGCATTTAACAAGAAAAATCCCTTTTTTTTGGGGAAACCAAAAAAACAGCATTTGAGATTAAAGAATATTATGTCCGAAAAGGCCCCATTTGCAATCTAAAAATAAAGAAGAACAGTCATACGACGCTTGTAAACAAGGTGGCGCAATTTTATTCCCGAAGCCGAAGATGGAAAGTTACACCCGGTTTTACTGCAAAAAAAAAATACAGCAGAAGAAAATAGATGCTAGGAACTAGAGGCTCGCTTATCAACGCATTAAAAAAATTTCGTGTTTATCTTTTGGACAACTTTTTAAAATTGAAATGACTGTTCAGCTTTTCGAAGACCATGCAAAAAAGATAAAATTCCTTTTGAAATGGGCTCAATTAGAAGAATTTGATTCGAAATAGAGCATAGAGCTGGAAGTCAATGAAACATGTTTTAAGTCGTTTCCCGTTGATAATCTGTAACGACACATTAACTTAAAAGCTAAAAAAAGCACAAAAGACATAGCATCAAACTTGAATCGCTTCAGAAGCAAGAAAAAATTTTTTTAAGGAACGGTATACTCTACAAATACAAAGGGTGAAATTAAATCGTAACCCTAAACAATGGAAGCAAAACTAATTAAATTGATTCACAAAAATTCATTTCTCAGTAGCAAAAAAAAGAAGAAATTTAAAACAAAATTTTTTTTTTTAACCAACGTCGTTTTAAAAAGTTATTAAATTTTGCCCCTGTATAGATAATAAAAAAACAGGGAAAAAAAAAGGTTTTTTTAAACCCCATTTCCAAAATAAACATCCCTCTAAGTACCATGTTGACTTTATTGGCCCTTTTCCTTCCACAAAAAAATTTTAAAAACATTTTGACCGTAGTAGACCCTTTACCAAATTTATTCTATATCCCCCTTAAACTTTTTCTGAAAAAAGCCTTGGGAAAAATTAAAACTACAAAAGAAAAACCTTTTGGGAACCCTGTAGAATTATCACTGACAGGGTTCAGGTTCACTTCAAAATTATTCAACGACTCTTACTGTGAAAAAAAAATTCAACATCTACAAATACAACAGGCATTCCTAGAGGAAAAGGACAAGTTGAACAAAACCGAACTTTTTCCAGTCCTTACCAAGCTATCGTTGCGACCAACGAAAAGGACAAATGCGTCGACAGATTACAAAAAAACTAACAGCACTATATGTCGAAACAAAATGGACACCATTCGAACTTTTTAAAAGGAACCCAAAAAGCAACAAGGGGAAAAATTCGAATCAGAGGGGCCCACGGAAGAAATGGCGGAAGAACTACAAGAACAACGTGAATTTCGGAATGACGCCAAAAAGAACATCAAAACCATACAATCTGAGAAGGAAAGACAAAAACAAAAAAAAAATGTCCCAAAGTCAAAAAAGGCGATCTGTAAATCCAAAAAGGGTAATTTGGAACTGGGCAAAACCGACCCAAAATTCTTATATGGTCCTTTTAAAAAACAAAGTGAATTCTAGAGATAGAAAATGAAGTGGAAAAGGGGGTTTGGGCATCCGAAGGACCGAACCCACCACCATCAACTGCTTTAATGAAATATTTTTTACAAATTAAATTTTGAATAGTAATTTTTATTTAATTTTTCTCATATTATTATTTATATTGTTTTTTTAAAATTATTATATTTTTTTATTATTCTTTAAATTTCACCCAGAAGGATATTTTTTTTTGTTTGTGATTTTATTTAGTTTGGGGCCAATATAATATTTTGGTATTTTTTATGTTTTTTTTTTAGATCCGGGTTTTAAATATGGTATGCATCTTTTCATCTTTTTTTTATTATTATAAGAACAATATTTTTTTTGTTCCATGTTCAAAAAATTTGTGGGGGGAAAACCACTTTATTAAATTATTATAAAAACTATATATATGGTTTAATACTATTCACGTTGGAAAAAAAGTTTTCTTTGCATTCAACATTCGATTACAAAATTATTTTTTTAATTTGACTTTTTCCCAAAAATTAAACGTATGAAAAGAGGGAATAGGAGGAGGGCTCATGCTTTTCCCGTCGAGATAGATTCAAAAATTAAAAATTTTTTTCAGCAATTTTGAAAAATCTTTTTTAAAATTAAACAAATAAAGCATTTCATGTTTGGTCTATATAAAAAGAAATTAGATATACTAGAGATATCCTCAAAAGTATGATTTTAAAGACTGTCATACCTTACATATTATTAAGGATATTGTTAATTTTCTCATTCATAAATTCAATATTAGCGAAGACATAGATTTAGTAAATGGTTCTACTGAGTATTTTGTACCATACTTTTCATGAAAAATCTTATAATAACATTAATTTCTCAAATATATTTAATAAGTATGTTCATTGCCTACCTATAAATAACGTTTGCATTAAGAGGCTTTTAAATACAATAAAAAAATAGGTAGCTCAATTTTTTAGCGAATTACAATGATATTAATGATTTTCAAATTAATAATAATATTGAACATATTGTAAAAGATTATTCTGAATATGTAAAAATGATCATCACAAGCATGTGGTAACTGGTAGTATAAATATAGTTAAAGATAATAATACTCTTAGAGATATAATGTGTCCAAAGGTACTAGTTTTAGATTAATGATCTCTAATAATAATGCTAATGCAAAATCAAATTTCTAAGATGATAGTAATTTCATTACAAAATTAGCCAATAGAAATACAGTCTTCCTAGTAGCTTTTAATGAATTTAAATGCAAAGTATATTAAATGAGCTATTGAAAATTAACTTTATAAAACTGATAATGATATAACTTACAATAATATTAAGAACCAAATTGCAGACCTACAAAAGAACTTTATTATTGACTATGTCGATAAAGTACCGAGGTATTATGCAATTATTTGCAAATATTTTATACTAATATGCTAAGCAAAACATTTTCATAATAATTCTGCTTTTATAAAATCTAATTCAAGCAAAGAGAAATTTTTAATCGAATATCTGCTTTTATAAAAATAGATTTACGTATTTTGGATATTAAATTCCCTCATATTTTCCTAACTCTAAATTTCATAAAAATTCCTGTTAAATTTAGAACTATTACGAATGGTTTTAAACTTATATTACACTTCCGGGCAAAAGGCTACAAGAAATAGTATTCAATCTACATTAGACAAAATTGATAATTCTATTATTTTTACTTAGAATAGTATGGACATTATTAAGTACATGCGAATAAAACAATTATTTCTATGTATACTTATGATTTTGAAGATTTATTTAATTCATAGATATATAGAAGACATGTTTAAGATTGTTAAAATAGCATATAGCAAATACTTTTTAGTAGGATATTAAAATATGATAAATATATTTCTATTATTGAATTAGTATTAAAAAGAAAATTATATTTTTCCATAATAACGCTTATTATCCAGCGAATTAAATGTTTTACCACAAAGGGGACCAGCTAGTAACTGCTTAACGAATATCTACTTGCATTTTTTATGAAAATGAAAGTATTAGTTATGAATCTTGTTTACCCAGATACATAGATGACTTAATTATATTTAGTAATATAGTAGACTTTGTTCCTAACCTTAATTATTATCCGCACTATTTAAAATTAGTAAAACTAAATTTAATTATCAGTCAAGCTAACTTTATTAACCTTCAAATTAAAGGTTAGTATATTTACTTCAATGAAAGTAATATTTTTGAAAAAAGGAGACTCATTTGATTTTAACATTATAAAACCATATTTTTTGGGGTAGTAACCTACACCTATTAATATTTAGAAATATTATCTTAAATTTTATAAAAGAAACAATGATTTAGTTGCACGATAACATTCTAAGACAAACTAATTTTGTGAACTTTTGCAATAATTGTGAATACAATTATCCAAGTGTAAATTTATTAAAATATATTTCTATTTCTAATTGAAATATATTTTTATCTTGAAAACTCATTATTTTATTTAAAAATTCCTTTTTATTTAGTTTATTTTAAAAATATTTAAAAAAAAAAATTTAAGCACTTATTTTTAATTACCGCACGTATATTGATTAGTATATAATCGTGTTTTGTTTAAGCTGTAATATATTTCTATTTGATTTTTATCTATTCTTAGCTTTGTTCATTGTCGTTTTAAAACTTCCTTTATTTAATTTATTTTTTTAAAAAATCTTAGTAATTTTGTTTATTGCAAAATATAAATATCCGGTGGCTCCACTATTTTTTCCTTCTCGAATAGTCGTTTCAGATTCACTTTCCGTCATTTCGGGTGGGGAAAAACTATTGTGGAAGGTTGAATTTTCGATTTCAATGTGGTATTTTTACACGTAAGTTGTTTTTATATATATATATATATATATATATTATTATTCTCTCCTTGAGACATTCATTATTGTTCTCTTTTCTTAGCTTCATTTTGGCAATATATTAACAGGTTTTCTTCCACTTGTTGTATTAGGCTTAACTTTTTTTCAACTTGGTTTTTTCTCTCCCTATTATGTCCGAAAGTTTCTGCTGTACGGGGAAGGTTGGATCCATAAAGCATTACTAACCCTAATTCGCTGGCCTAATTCAACGACAGCTTTAGAAATCATAATAGGTCTCAGTTTAGTCCAAAAACTTTTTTGTATCTACATTTGTTGTGTCTGGTGAATTCCAATGTCTTCTTGCCTTAGCACTGTAGGTTCTTGTACTTCTTCACTTTTATTTTATGTATATATATATATATATAACTTTTTTAACCACAGAGCATATATGTAGGATATTCCATTTGTAGAGATTGAATCATATCATTTACCGAGGTCGGCAATTCTAATCAAAACAGTATTCCACATCCAGCGCCATCTAGCGTCCTTTTTTAAAAACGCCGACATGAACAGCGCCTTTTTTTGCCAGAGGCCCACTAACATTCGTCGAGAGAAGTCGTGTTTCGCGCGTCAGCTCACTTTCGTCCGCTCCAGGCGGTAAATCTTAATAATAGTACCATAACAACGAGTTCTATCATTCGTCCGCGCCAGGCGGTAAGTCTTAATAGCACCATAATATGAGATTCCTATTTAATCTCAATTGCCTCCCGCTTAAAGTAATGTGATCCTTTCCTATTCTTCGAAATATGTATCCTAACTTTCTATTCTTTTGAAATATTCCCCATGCAAGCCACTCCCTATAATTCTTAATAAATTATTTAGTTTCAACCAGTTTCTTTCTTGAACTATATTTGTCTATTTTTATTTTCAAAATTAACTAATACACCCTATAAACCCCTGGACACCACGCCATGAAAACCCCGCCATCTGAAGAGTCCAATCTTTTTGGAAGATTTCGGTTGGATTCCCACATATATATATATATATATATATCAGTAGTTAAATACGATTAATAACTTGCCCCATAATTTTTATATATAACTAATTATAACTGTTTAAAACTTAGAATTAACTTCTTCTACCATGTGTCAATTTCTTTAAGTATTTAAAATATCCTAATCATTTTATGTATTTAAATTTATTTTTAGATTTTTTATATAGCACAGGGTTTCCCCTTTACAAACATCAAACACAAGGACAAAAACGGTAAACGTATAACAAACGATTTTATAAAAACGAGTATATAAAAATTATACTTGGAGAATAAGCAGCCTTACAATTTATGTCTATGAATTTTCTATTACTGTATTAAGGAGAGAACGAGACAGAGAAAATGTCTAATCACATTTTTAATTTATTTGTTCGGTATCGATGTTTAAAATAAAATCTAATACAGTGCTTCTCACACTCTCAGTATTTGCGACCTAATTTTCAATCATAATTTTCATCACGCCCTCTTCTACAATAACAAGGCATTGAATGCAATAAAAATGTACTTTGACGCTTAAGTTATAATACGACATTAATAATAAACCATACGAATTATCAAGATTACTAAATTTTGTATATGATAAGCTCATGAAAGGCGCTACTAATTATTAATCTTGCTTTTAATGTATTGATACATTAATTATCAAAAACTTTGTGTAGGACTCACAAATTTATAAGTATATCATTTCATTATAAATATATGACTATTTAATTTTTTACTATGTCAGAATGTATTTTAACTTGCTTTTTTTCGGTAAAGAGTTTAATACTTATTTTAAATTTTTTATGTTTGACTTTTCAATATACTCGAGCCTCCTACATGAGGATATTCCCTCCTAGAGGGTGCGTTCCAGAGTTTAAGAAACGCTGACTTAGTCTGTTCGCTTTTAGTAGCAACTTGTTACAATAACAAAACATCTTTTAATATCTTGTGCAATTCTTCATCGATGTCTTTTGCAACTAGAGCTTGTCTATGTATTATGCAATAGTTGAATACTATATTGGAAACAATTTTCATTATTAACCGTCTTAGTCTTTTGTTACTACCGGGTAAGGGTGCCGCACCAACAATGCAAACCGCGACACAGTGGGTCCAGGTGAAGTCATTTTCCTCAAAATAATTTCAAATATTTTCAGTTGCTCTCTCTTTTCTAACCTTTTACAACATAAAAAATCTTCCACTATGTCTTCTTCAAAAACGCATCTCACATAAACAATTGAGACATTTTAGTAATGTCGGTCGTTTCGTCAAGTTGTAGAGCAAACAGAGGAGAGTTTTGTATTCGATTTAACAGAACCAATTCTGTATTACGTGATATGGTGGAAATTCGTTGAGAAACAGTATTTCTTGATAACGATATTGTTTTTAAATCATTACCATATTTTTCCTCATGCATAATTGATGTCATTTTAATTACTGAAGGAAGAATGATGGATATACTCCAATTGTATGCGGTTTTAATTTTTTCTCTATTAAATACGAAACTTATATGGATGCATGTAAAGCTTTGTCAGGAATTGTTGTATATGTTTTCATAGTTTTCACAGTTTATTTATTCATACGTTCATCGCGTCTTTTTAAAAATGTTCCAAATGTTTTTGCAAATTCTTTATGTTTAGTTTTCAAATGTCTTTTTCATTTGGCTGGTTTAAAACTCTCATTTGCTAATTTATCCGAGCAATTACCGTTCTTCTCCATTAATAATACAAAATGTAAATCCGTATTTTATAAGCTCTTCTTGAGATTTTTCTCATTTTTTTTATTAGATAACGTACTTCGTTCGATATTTTTTGAAGTAGAAACAATGCCATTGGATTCATATTTTTTTGAGTTTTCATCTACCACAGTTTTTCTAAGGTATTAAGGTTTATTCTCATTTTATTATTGTCATTCTTTTCATTTTTTAGACGTTGGGTGCCTATTTTTAGCCACTTATCCATTATGAGGGTATTAAAACTGAAACAAAATTATAAATAAAGAATAGTTCTTTGCGTTTCAAAATAGTAACTCCTCCAAGAGCGTTTCCAACAAAATATAAGTTGAAAATAGTTGATTTTTGAAAAAATTAAAAAACAAAAAGAATTATACAAAAATACATGCAAAATACTTTAGAAAACCAGAGTTCCTTTAATAACATTTTAATGTGCATTAATTTTTTAATTAATAGTTTTTGTGCTATATCGAGCTTTTCTTTTAAACTCTCAATAGTGAAAAAATGTAGCTCTTACATTGCATTACCTGATAGAAATTAAGTAGAATTAACAAAAGCATAGAAACCAAAACACAATTGCAGAATGCAGTTGAATGTCAAGAAACTTGGATTGTCTGCGGCATTTTCATGCGGCTTTGAAACATAGAAATTCTTTGGCCGGCTGGCTGAAGCGGCAGTCTCCTGGCGTTGCGTGGTGGTCATGGCGGTTCTTGATATGAGGGTGGAGTCGGAAAATAGAGTTTCCGCTTATTAGCTGGCGTTAAAGGTTGTGGATGAAAGTCAAAACATAGAATGAGATATTAAATAAGACGGCTTTTGTTTTCCACATAAGTACCAAGTACGGTATTATTGAAATACATTTGATATACAGCGATAGAAAGCTAAAAGCGCTTTCATGAAAAACTCAGGCTTTGCAAAGGGAAGAAGCTTTGGCGGCTTGTTTGACTTCAAAGCGTTTGCTAAGGAAGGCACACTGGCAGATTGTAACAAAGGTGGATACGGATGAAAGTCGCGGTGGTGATCAGGATAATGCGGATTGGTGTAGGTGCTCCCACCAAAATTGCAATATGGTTTAACCGAGTGTGGTCTCGCATTGTCAACAGAACGCCAGACCTGAGAAGGGCAGGCCACCTTTACTACAGATCCATCTGCTTGGTCATGGTCGACCTCTATCTAGTGGTGTATCGAGTCTTGCGCACGTTCACCTGCTTTGTCGTCTTTCGCCCGCAGCCTCTAAAGCTTCTTCCGTGTGCAAAGCCACCTCAGTTTTCCTGGAGGCCTTTTTTGAATCTTATCAAGCGGTATAACAAATGTCTCAATGGTACTTATGTGGAAAAATAAAGGATTTATGTATCTTTAATGTGTCTTATTCTGTTTTGACTCGCGCACCCAACCTTGACAGCAGTGGACGGAAACTTACTTTCAAACTCACCCTCATGTTTAGATGGGAAATTCGTGCTTCTGCTGTCTACGCTTTACTTTGCGTAGGAGTGAGCTTAGCGAAAAGCTGTTATATATGTTACAGGTGGAAGTGAGCAGCCTATACGGTGGATATATCTGATAACGGGTTTGGGAAGCCCCACGTGATAACGATCGCATAATATCGTGCTCGTAAAATAATAGTGTCAGTTTGCTGGCATATTATTTCCGTTCTTTGTCTAAATAATTGTAGGCGACTTTTTATAAATTCAAATTTCTTTGAATTTTGGTGGCCCCAAAGGTACCTGCAACCCCGGTTTACGCACAACAGTTCAGAAAATAAGGCATTTTAGTTCTTTGAAAAATCATTTTACACGATGGTTGATGGCAATTTGTAAAGAATAAATTTATGCGATTATGATTTGAATTTCTATTTATTTTTTTAATTATGATTTATTGTGTTTTTAATGGCATGGGAGCCGTAACAAACACAAATTACTACCATGTAACTATAAGCAAGAAGCCGAATTTGAGATGGATGGCGGCGCAGCCCTTAGGAGATTCTTTCCGTTATTTCAACATGGTTCAGCGAACTTTTACATATTGAAAAATTATATTGTTTCCAATTTTTTTCAAAATTTAACATAAACTGTTACTATTTACGCTTTAAAATGCAGCCCTATTGGGAAAAATTAACTGTTACTTCAAAATAAGCTTTAAAAGTTCAGAAAAGATGCTTACTATACTTGTTATTACACTTGTTCTATTTTTTATACAACAGTATGATTCATAATTAGCTAGTTTCCTGTTTCAATATATCATAATCTACTGCAAATATCTGCAATAGACTGATGTAATTTCCTTTATCCCTCCTCTGCTCTTTCGCAGAGGATGAGAAAAGATTCAAATCTTTTCCGAAAACCAAATGGTGAAAAGAATTCCCCGACGAAGTTTTATCCTCTTTTAAAGTCAGTGGGGAATTTTTATATTGCATAAACTAAAATTTTGGATAAAAAAAGAAACCCAATGGTGTGTTTAAGCACAAACAACGTCAAGAAAGAGAAGAAAATGATGAACAAAAATTGCTCAAAATTGACAAATTTTTTAGTCAGTCTTCTGCGATTACTTCTGGTCCAAGTATTTCTGTAATTAGTGACTGATATAAAATAGGGGGGATGCTTGAGAAGGAAATTGGACAGTTAAAGATTCCGCCGATCCTGTCAAAGATGACCATGTAAGAGCTGAGGAATCATCGATCTCTACATTTTTCGGAAATATGAACAATAAATCTTCTTTTTATGACTAGAGTAACTTCACGAATAAGATAGTAAGTGAAAATGAAAACTTCAAACTCTTGACATAGGGCCTTTTCCAAACAACATCCATCAGAGCACAAGTGTTTTTCAAAATAGTATTACTTGCGTAAATATTCAGCCTAACGTGGATTACGTATATTATGCAATTCTTAATTTAAATTTTGTAATAAATGATGCAGTTAGTGCTTGTGTGAAAACACAGATTTGTTTCGAAGCGTTACAAGATTTGTATAATTTTTTTTTGAAATAGCTCAAAGCTTTGGGATCTACTGTCAAAATTCCCTGATAAAATATTACTTTAAAAAAAATTAAATCCGATTAGGTGGTCCAGTAGTGTCAATACGATATCTGCAATAAAATTTCCTTTATATATATATATATATATATATATATATATATATATATATATATATATATATATATATATATGAAATCAAAGCATTATCAAAAAATAGTTTTCAAGAGCCCCAGTAAAAATGAGCGTAAAGCAGAGATTATTAAAACAAAAACGCTAAACTTCAAGTCCGTGTTGCCTTGCGATTTCTTGCACCATGTATTGAACGACACTAATTATGAATCCGATATCGGTTAGCACGAGACAAGTGGAGCTTTAGTAGAGACCAAAGTAAATTGGCAAATTTACAGACTTCAAATCATTCAAGTGCAAAGCCAGGGAAACTGCAAAAAATATGTTATAGACCCCCATTTTCAAGAAAAAGGGCAGAGAAACGTAAAAACCATTTTGATGAATTAGCTTCTGATCATCGATTTCAAAACCTTGAAGAAATATTTAAAACTACTATTTTTTCAATAAGTTACAGTAAAACCTGTTTTTGCGCAGTAGATAGGGTCCGCATAAAAAGAAACCGCACAAAAAATATTCAAAAATTTCATAAATACAAATAACAAACAAGTTTGTCGACATACTACAGAAAATATTTTTTATGTGGTAAAGAGAGACTGAAATCGTACTTAGAAAATATATGTCAATTATTTACGAAATTTATGAGAAAGTTCTTCCAAACAGAATGGAAAAGCCCCACACACAAAGGCTTACATTCATAATTCACTGCTATTCACCGTAATCCAAAGAACCCATTTTCCTGTGAAGAATTAGTTCAAAATCGCTTTATTTTCTTTCAATGTTCCTTTTTTTGCAAGTAATTTTCTTTTTTTATACATTTGTTGAGGAGTATGGCATTTTTATCCTCTCCACAGATATCTGCATCCAAATCTCTTCCCAAAAAATCTGGTTCGGTGGTGGATTGTAGTATGGCGGGGTTTAAATATATATATATATATACTTTTTTAAATAATATAAATTTTTTTTACTATTTTTCATGGAATACCGTGTTAACTTTTAACCAAAAACTCTTTCAGGTGTCTAAAAGCAGAAGAATTCTCACAGGACAAATTTTTCAATTGATGAACAAATCAGATTGAACTTGGATCAGAATTTAGTGATCTCTCGCGGATGATGACAATGCTGCGAGCTAAACATATGAATCGCGTATACTGGAAGGTGAATCAAGTTCAGATGAGAGCGATGAAGAAACGCATAGAGATATTTGAAATGGAAAGACAATTTTGGATCATTTTTTACCTTGAAAGTATCTTGAATACAATCATTACCTTCATTTAGTTGTTGCAAATTCTTGGTTTCTGTGCAAACAAGATGCCAATATCAAATAAAATTCCTCCAAAAACCAAAATGGATCGCTTAAAATTTAAGTTACAGATAGTTGAAGCGTTAGCAGCCTCTCCACCTACTTACAAAAATATTTTAACTGTGATGATGTGAATATAACAGTGTTGTAATTCCACCCGCAAGAAAATCGAAGTGTTATAATCCACCTGCTGTACATGCCATGACTTTTATCCTGGCTATTCCGGGATAAAAGGCTTGACATAACTATATACGACCTGACTTTGATGTTGATGACATTTCAAGGCCTCGCAAGTGCAGATTTGAAAACTACGAAAGCAGTTCGAAAACATGTGAAAAATGCAATGGTTATTTATACTTGTCAAAACTAAAATAAGAATTTTTATTGTAAATAAATAATAAATTAATAAAAGCGTTAATTATATACATCAATAATTTCCTTATTTGTAACAATTTTAGTTGAATTAAGAGATTGTTTCTTCTATCAACTTAGAGCTAAAAATTTAAAATTTCATAGGTGACCTGTTTCACAGATAACGCCCTACTCGCACGATCGTCTACGTTCCATGAGTCGAGTGGGAATTTTTTTATTATTTTTCCCAATGTCATTGGGTCCATACAGTATTAATAACTAGAAGAATTTAATATTTGAAGATAAAAATAATTCGGGACTTAAAGGGTTATGTCCGACCTTCACGCTATAATAAATCTTTTATTCTTTATTTGCATCGTTTTATTTCCTAATACCTATGTTATTATTCGAAATTTTGTTCGCTATTGTTTAATTTTTTATTATCCATTGCATTACTTTCTCGTCTTTCGGTTCTTTTATTTCCTGGATAGCTGTACTTAAGAGGTCTGTCGAATCGAACCTTGGCTATCACTAAGGCTTACACAAGAAAAAACTCTTACACATGCACGTAGGTAGTATGTAGCTTTGCCTTCCTATGTTCTGCAGAGCACGATTAAGAGTTGCTGTGAAAGTAGTTTTGTTTATTTAAAATATTATAACTTTTCGAAGTGAAACTTTTTTGGGCTCGATCGTGAATGAGAAAATTGCCCAGTTTTGCGTAACAGGGAAAAAGCGAACGGAAGTAGTCTCTCCCCCTCCATCCCCCGAATCGTCGCCATGGTAGGAGAGAGCGAGAGGAGGAAAAGGAGGCAGCGGGGACACAGCGTGACTTGCGCCATATCGGTGAAAAATTGGATAATTGCCCACGTCTCCGACTGGTCAACTTACCCACCTTCCGATTAGGGGTCCTTTTCCCCCAAACCCCGGAATATTATCAACGGTCGTATCAGTTTTTACTTGATAAAACCTAACCAATATAGGGCCTTTGGATACCTAGCTACTCCCCTATATACCATTACATGGGGAAAATTATTTTGAAACATTAATTGTCCTCCATTTCTGATGATTATTTACAAGTATCGCCGTCAGTGTTGTACACAACACTCCCTTCCTCCTTCACAGACAGGGGCGCAGCTACCACCGTATCAATGATACACGGCCCCCAACATATGTGAGGAAAATTAGCTAATATATTAAGTTGTCCCCAAAGATGGTGTGCAAGAAATTTTGATACCGGGCCTACTCAGGACTAGCTACGTCAGTGCTCACAAACCAACAGATTTTAAATCTTTACCATGGTGATTATCCCTGGATGCTTTCGTCTGCGTATTTTTTAGAATGACAGGTTTATGTTCATCGCTGAAAACGCCGGTCATAAATTAGTGAGCGATACCCACAATGTAGTCATCACGCTAAATTAGAAGTCTGTTTTTGTTCAACTATTGTATTCATTTTGATTGCATTTGCAGCTGTGGGTAGGTAAGAAAACTTACTCTAACTCTGTTGAAATTATAAGCAAAATGGGATGGAAAAAGTCTTCTCAATCCGAAACAATTGAACTAATAAAATCCCAAAGCACTTAAATATTGATCATCATGATACTTATTCAAGTAATTAATTAAACTGATTGAAATTCTATAGATGGCAGCACGAGACGGGTATATTTAGGAAATCACGTGATTAAAGATTTTAGCGCTGGAATTGGTATTGGCATAGATATTGCTAGATAGCATGTTAAAGTTCATTTTGTTTATATTCGTTGTGCAGTAATCATCTCGAACGTAAAGTGTTTACCATAAAGCGAAATGAAAGAAATATCTCTTGACATTGATTTTGACACTTTATATTTCTCCAGTTATCGAAAGGAAGTCCTGAATGAAAACAAAAAATCCCGCCTAATCTTGCTAAATTACAAACCTCATTCATTGTTTATAAATGATTCTGGTTAAAATTTAATTTTGCAGAATATAAATTACTGAATGTTTTCTAAGCAAAATACAAGTTTTTTTAGAAAAGTCGTCCTTTCCTGACTGCAAGTCCGGTAAGTGTCATTTTTTTGCCTAAGTATTCTGCATGAAATACTTATTAATAGACATTGTTTTAAATTATTTAACCCGATTTGTATTCGTTATTTGAATTTTAATCCATTATGTGCATTGAATTATTATTTTAATTCGTAATGTCAAAGAAAAAAATGTTCCTTTTACCTTCTGTTAAGAAACGTTAAAGAGTAAAAAAAGTTAGTTTTCCACTTTGGACAGGGCACCAAAATACGATTGTCGGTGTATACTTTGCTCATTCATTGGAGTCCAGAACGGAAAAAAATGAGAACATTCGACCAATTCTCATTAGCAATCAAAACTAAAGAATAGCGAATATGCAATTTAGTTTCCATGGTGCAAGGAAAGGTAGGAGGAAGAGGGGGAAAGCGAAAGATTTCGCCTCACTGTGATTGGTCTCCTTCAGAACAAAACACCCAAGGGGTGGAGCTATGATAGGGCAACTATGTTCCGCAACGTCAAAGAACTCCAACTCCAAGCGCAGCTCGCTTTACTAAGACAGGGCGTTGTGTAGACAGAATTAACGAATGTGCGGAAAATTTTCATTTAAATGTAATTTTAAAACCATAATACTAGTGGTTGCTGACAAAAAAAGTGGAAAATGTAAATTTTAAACTGATTCAAAAAGGAGCGATTGACCCTGAGTCAATTATGTCGCTATCTATAGCAGGGAGCATGAACTAAATCTGGGGTGTCCAACACGCAGGCCGCATGCGGTCTGCCATTACGTAAGTTGCGGTCTGCCAACTCTTTTAAAAAATTTTTTGAGTATCAGATTTTTAAAATTTTTTCATTTTGAAATTTATTTGACGGGAAATTTATATATATATTACCTGTTCTTGTTTAAAATAAATCATTTTTGATAATAAAAAATGTCCTTTAGATTATAGGAAAACCGGAACATATTTTATCAAATAGTTGCATTGGATTTTATTATAATAAATTCCGAATTGCATTATGCATATCCTTTACTATGGACGATACATGATTCTCTGTGTGTGCAACTTTCATTTCTCCTCCTCCTTTTCTGTTTGGAGTGCCCAAAAAGCAAGAGCCAGTCAGAGATGCTTTATGAAATTAAAAAAAAATATATATTCAGGACGGTTAAAATAAAGGGTAATCTATACTTAATCGCTTTCGAATGGCAGCACAATCAAATTTCAACAATGAGTAACGAGAGATCAATTCAAAAAAGGAACACCGTAATTTTCAAGAAAATGGCAACTGTAATATTTTAAACATTATTTGATCATTGCATTGTATATTATGTAAGCATTATTATATTATCCCATGTCTACATACATGAAAAATAATGAAAGCAGCCAAGAATAATTTCGTGTTTTAAATCTCCCCTCCAATAAATGTTTTTTTGTTTCGAAATATGATATAAAGGTACATATTTTTATGTGCGGCCCGCGAGATTTTTAATGTTTTTCCGAAGTGGCCCCTAAGGTCATTTGGGTTTTGATACCCCTGCATTAGACGACCGTTTTCTACGCTTCTTTTTATTTTTGATCCTCCCACCGGGGTAAAATAGTTGTGGTATCGGCTAATTATAGGGTGGATTGTTACCCCTTTTTTTCTTCTCCGACACCCAGAGGTGAATAGATTCTCCAGATGACAATTTCTTTACAGCGCTCTATAGAAAGAACCCACCTGTTTCGATGGCTGTCCATTCTTTCGTTCCCTCTAACATGTAGCCGTATTACACTTGTATGGAAAGGAGGGTCGGATTTTGTGAGGAAGAAATGCCAAGGAGTGTATTCTCAATGTCGAAGGGACAGGGCGTTTTAAAGACCCTTCGCGCGGGTGCCTGAAGTGTGGCGACATAGAGGATCTCCCTGAAAACCCAATGACGGCTGGGACCAAGACAGAGGGTACTGGATGCAGACACATGTTCCTCGCCAATCAAAAGTTGTTAGGGATATGCAGAAGTTCGCGGGAGGTTTAAAGACAGTTCGGAAGTGACCGAGGACTTCACGATAAGAGGGAGGTGAGTTACTTGCGATAGGACCAGAGATCCAGAGTTCGGTGAAAGCTCCTGCGTAGCTATGGGGTAGTGAATGAAGAGTACATAACCGTAGGGGTAAATTTAAAAAGATAATATTTTTACTTACTAAAGCTGTGCAATCCCTCTCGCTCTCCAGGAATTAAGTACTTGGGGGTCACGACACTACAGTGCTAATGAATAGAAATGGCACTGTACGTATTTCGGATTATCCCCATTAGTGAAGTGAATTTATTTTTGAATGGGAACCATGTGAATTGACGAGGTTGCTGACGCTTGGCCTACAATCGTGTTTAATCGTTAGAAGAACACACGAGGAAGAAAATGAATCTCAGTGACAACTTTCTGCAAAAACGTCTGTAACTTGAATAATGTGTGAGAAAGCTTAATTTAACATTTTAGAGGGACAAAAGTTTCATTTTTGTACTCATCTCTGTTCTTGAGAATATTAGGCAGAATTAAACGAACTCAGCGAAAATTTAAAATTTAAATGCCGTTAAGGAATGGAAACATCATTTTTGCCTTTTAAATCTCAGGATTAGCCTTGTTAAAGGTGTCCGACTACGTTCAGAACCGTGATTTTAAAGGATGCGCCAAATGGATATTTCATGACATTTTAATGTCATAGATTAGAATACATGTATAAAATTGTTTTAAGGACACATTGTGATGAAAAATATTTAAATACAATATTTCGGCAAAAAATTAACTTAGAATAACCTTTTTTCAAAATGTTCTTCTTTTGTGAAAAAATGTTTCTATTATAATAATATTTTCTCTGTATATAGCTCAGACCTTTGCACAGAGGCTCAAGTATGATTTTTGAAAAATTCACATTATTTTCGGAGTTACAACCAATTGAAATAATTATGGGCGTTTTTTTCTTAAAATTTCTCCCCTCTGTTGTCGTAAAATAGCTAAGATAAACCCGCACTTCGGGTATATATTTCAAAAATTCTAGTTGAGCCTCTCTGTGCAGAGGTCTGAGGCTATATATGGGCAAAATATATAATAATAGAAGCATTTTTCACAAAAGGAGATTATTTTGAAAATTGTTCATTTTATATTTTCATTTTTTGTCAAAATATTGTACTTAAATAATTTTTTATCGTAATACTATTCTAAAACAATTTTAAATACATTTTTAAATCTTAGTGACACTAAATATCATAAATATTATCCATTTATACGCTTTTTTAAAATCACGGTTCGAACGTAATTAGAACTAATAACCCAATCCACAGCATCTTGTCCTGATGTAGTACCTTCAATATAACTTAATTCTAACAATCTAATTCGTGATGAAGTGGTTAATTTAAATATATGATTTACTAGCTGGTATACCCGTTCTTCGCACAGGTGAACTGAAAAATTAAAAAAAAAACAGATTGAACGATAAAGAAGTTTTTAATGAGTTAATTTTACGTGAATTGCAAATTAAACAAAAATAGATTTTGCGTATCTCTCAAAGCTGAACAAAAAAGAAAGAAAGAAAGGGAAAAAAACCCCCACCTTTTGGTATTTTAATGAATCTAATAGAGGCAGATGAAAAGGATTTTTTTTTTATTATTTATAACTCCCCGTAATACTCTTGAGCGTCGATTTTAGAAAATACCTCCTAAGCTGATCTCTGCTCAGCAAAAGTAACACAATGTTAAAAGTTTTGTGTAATGAACGCTTAAAATAGTGTAAATAATTTATATCTGAAAGTGTGCGACATGACCGTCGTTCGATAGCCATGTCGTGGGGTTTCAGCGTAAGTTAGAGGTGTGGGATTCTCGGAATGATGAGCATTTTAACAAAGAGGCGATCCTAGTAGCCATCCAAAAGGACTCAATTTGGAACTGGACTAAAACTACGACCAAAGTTCTTATATAGGTCCTTATAAAATAGCAAAGTGAATTCTAGAGATAGATATGAAGTGGAAGGGTTGGTCATCACGAAGGACCGAACTCCACCACCACCTCAACTGCTTTAATGAAATATTTTTATACAAATTAAATTTTGAATAGTAATTGTGTATTTAATTTTTCTCATATTATTATCTTATATTCGTTTTGTAACAATTATTATATTTTCGTATTATTCTTTAAATTTCGACTTATTTGAAGGATATTTTTTGTGTTTGTGATTTGGTATTTAGTTAGTACGGGTCGCAATATAGACTATTTTGGTATTTTTATGTTTTATTTTAGATCCGGAATTGTAAATATCGGGTATGCATCTTTTCATCTGTATATTTTATTATTATAAGAACAATATTTTTTTTTAGTTCCACATGTTCAAAAAGTTTGTGGTGGGAAAACCACTTTATTAAATTATTATAACACTATATATCCATATGGTTTGAATACTATTCACGTTGGAAAAAATGTTTTACTTAGCATTCAACATTCTGATTACAAGAATTATTTTTATAATATTGACTTTATACATAAAGTTAAACGTATGAAAAGAGGTAATAGGAGGAGGAGAACTCATAGACTTCCAGTCGAGATAGATTCTAAAATTAAAGATTTTTGCAGCAATTTTGAAAAATCTTTTAACATTAAACAAATAAAGCATTTCATGTTTGGTCTATATAAAAAAGAAATTAGATATACTAGAGATATCCTCAAAAAGTATGATTTTAAAGACTGTCATGCCTTACATATTATTAAGGATATTGTTAATTTTCTCATTCATAAATTCAATATTGAAGACATAGATTTAGTAAATAGTTCTACTGAGTATTTTGTACCATACTTTTCATGAAAAAATCTTATAATAACATTAATTTCTCAAATATATTTAATAAGTATGTTCATTGCCTACCTATAAATAACGTTTTTGTTTTTTTAATTTTCCCAATTGTTGTTACTCGTTATGTATTTGGCAGAATGTTTTTCTCCAGGAATGATGCATTCAAAAAAGTGCTGCTCAGAAAAAAAGAATATTTTTCATATCACTATTTGAAACTGTACATTTCAGTTGGTTTCCTTTAATATCATGATTATATAACGCGTGTTTAAAAACACAAAGTACACGATTCTAAACCTTTGTTTTTATAGTTTGAACGAAAGCGTGAAAACCTATGCTTCTAATCCCTCTAATACTTAAAAAAAACTAAAATTATAAAAGAAAAATAATACATCTTTCCGTTAATTATTTGTTATTTTAATTATTTTATTCCATTAATTAGACGTATAAGTTTAATATATCCAAATATTTATTCAATGAATAACATGTCCTATTACTTAATATTCCTTATTAAAATTTATTTTGTTAAATGCTACTGTATCAATATATCAGTACAAAGAAGTATACATCGAACAAAATGTAATAAGAATTATAAAATAAATATTAAATCCAATTCCCAAAAATATATCAGAGAGAAGATTTCTTTATCTGTGGAATCTGCATCCAAAAGAAGTGAGAATAAATACAATCATTCAAATTCGATTTGCAGAAAAACAATGCAGAAGAATGGCTTAAATGTAAAACCGTGCTATTGTCACTAGAAATATAAGACTTCAGCAAAGAAAAGGAACTGTTGTTTGACGTGGGCTCGAGATCCTCCTAAAAGTCAGAAAGGGACATACATTCTCCCGCCTTTCTCCTGCAGAAATCAAGAAGAAGAGGGATTTAAAGGAAAGTTCAATAAATTCGCTCACTTCACTCACATAAATAATTCTCTTTTCTTTCGAAGAAAGATGCTTCACAACAATCCACTGAATGCAAGGCGGCATCATCGGAAAACTCAACTTTAATAGATGGATGGAGGATTTTTTAATTTTTTTGCTTATGAACTCAACTTTACACTGGCGTGGTGTGGAAGTTTAAAAAATGGTATGCCATCTCTGGAATCATCTTCGTCAGTTCCCCGTGGTTCAAATTTCATTTAATTCGTTGCCAAGAGACCTCGTGCAATCTCAAAGGGCGACATTAGTTAAAAAAAATCAAATCACATTGAACTCAACTTTTTATTAGCGTAATAACATTCTCACTTTATTCCTCCAAGAAATTGAATTAGGAAAAAAGCAAACAAACTATTTTCCCATCTTCCTTCTCATTTGTAAAGCATTTCCCTGCAAAGGTCGTGTTTTTTCTTGACTTTCAAATAACTGTAAAAGCTTGGCAAAAGTTAACGTTTTTTGCAGATGTCTTTTTTTGAAGCCGATTGCTTAAAGTATTGATTTTAAATTAAAATTAATTCTTGATTAAAAATTTTTGATATTATAGTTTTGTAATACTCTTAAAATGATTTGATATCATCTTTTAATATATTTTTTATTTAGGCGAATTTTATTATTTTCTGTCTCTTGGGAGTTAAAAAAGCTTTTGTATTTATCTTTTCTTTTAATAATTTATTAAATTCTGATAATTGATTAAAAGAAAATTATATATAATTCATATTTAATTTTTCAGTTAATGACTATAAAAATACCTTTTATCACGATTTCTCACGATGCACGGAATTTAAAATGATAATCATTATCATGAAAACTTTTTAGTATTATTATAATCGTATCACTTGCTTTTTCATTGATTAAAGATAGACAAAGAAGAACGACTGATTCGAAGTTAATTTATTTTCCCTTTTTCCTTTACAAGTTTTAATTGGCACATTAAAGCTGAAATCGGCTTTTGCTCGTTTAACACTAAATTCACTCAGTCACTCACAAGTCTTCAGTGGCTATCGTAGCTTAGTGGATATGGTCAAGAACTCGTGGACGGAGTGTCATGGCTCAAGTTCGGGTGAAACTGAAGCTCCACTGTATAGAGTGATCTAAGCACGTTCATCTGCCAAGGCTCAATATCCTCACGTGCTGATGCGGTGTGGTAGTTAGAAAAAGGGATGCCAGCTCATAGGTGTCATTTGATCGTGATTCAAAATTAAGAGGTCCAATACTAATAGTAAGGTGACCATTTTTTTTTTACAATGAAAAGGAGGACGAAAAATTTAAGAAAAAATTACTATTTAAATATATGAAACGTTTTATGAATTCAAACAAAAATACGCTAATTATGATTACATTCTTTTTAATTATTATTTTAAATGAGTATTTTTCCATTGAATGAATTTTTTTGTCAACATTTTCTTTTTTAATATATCGGAAAATTTGGGCAAAAAATATCCTTCATACTGAATTTTACGGTAAGTACTGTTGCTAAAGTATTAACATTCAATTTTGATTTCTCTCACTAGTTATTTAACAAAAATCATTACCAACTGAAAAAAACTCTTTCAATTGCTGCATTAGTTCCAGGGCAGTACAACGTAAATTAAACAAGAATAATTACATTTTCATATGAAATGTGTTCATTTTTGAAATGGTTTAAGTAATTTTCCCATCTTTTACTAATTTCTCATCATGTTGATTTTCCAATTGTTCTAATTTATTAGAATTTAACTATACATTTAGTCTTCTTTCTACTTCAAACAGGCAATTGTCATTGATTTTAGTATCAGGCATTTCTTTCGATAAAAATTCAACGTAATTTTCTATAACTGCCCAATTTACATGTGACAAAGTCAAAAAATACCATTGAAAACTGTCATTTCCTGCGATATTTGTTTCAGACCATTCTTCGACATTTTGGAAACCTGTTTAGTTCATCTCTGAAAATAGATATTAACAGATAAATTCTAAAATATTGAAAAAGAGGACAAAAAGGAGGACACTTTTTGAGGAAGGACAGAATCTATAAAAGGAGGACTGTCCTCCCTAAAGGAGGACGACTGGTCACCTTATTAATAGCTCTTATGTAACAAATATAAAGTGATGTGTGTAAAATTTTTTCACTCATCTTACGCACAAGTTTTAAATAAATATAAAAGTTATTTCAAATCTAAGCTTTCGGGAATTTGACTTCAGTTGAAATGAAATAGGAGTAACAAAGTAGTAAATATTCACAATTCATTCATTTATTCCAAAACCCCAAACGAAATAAGTGTCTATTTTTAAAAAAATTAGTTTTTATTAATTACTACAATTTACTTCTCAAAAAATTTGCACCTGGTACATAATGGTTTTTTTTAAGTGTACCGCCTTAAAGTGTCTTATTCCACATTACGAGCTAATACATAACGTAAATAATTTTCTATTTAAAAAGACAGAGATCTTAACTTAAGTTACAATAAAAAATATATATTCTGCTAAAATTTCATTTGAATCTAGTTTTAATGCATAAATTGCAAGAAAAAAATCATCAACCAGCAATCAAGCGAAAGCAAAGTGGAACTTAAGAGAATCTTTGCACGAGATATTAAAAGAACTAAATTAAAGATTCACATTTTTACCACTCTACTGCATAAGCTGATTTTTTATATATATTAACAATGAAGATGTCATGTTTTGCGATTGATAAAGTAAAACATATATCTTTGTGAAAGTGAATGTTTTTAATAATTTTATAAGTACATACATATATTCATACTGTTTTGCATCAATATATACTTATTTTTATCGCCTTTGTAAGCATTACAGAGTGAAGCGAGATATGTAGAAAAGGCCAATTTGAGGACTAAGGGCAAAATTTTAACAGCTAAGTGTATGCGTGTTTCCTCATTGTAAACTCAGAAAAGCCAAAAATCATAAGATAGAAGTATTCAAATATCCAATAGCAGTAGCGTCGCTTAAGGATTATAAAAATTGGTAGTGTCAAGTTTTTATATGCAATAAAGTGATCTACGTGAAAAGTTTTCTTGAGGGATTATGGCCGCATAACAGAAATTAACAACGTGTGCTGAACGTGGGGTCGTCGGAGTTGGATGCAGGAGCTTTTCACTTCGGAAATTGCTTTATGATTCAACACTTCTCAATACACACTGTCAAGAGGTCAAAACTGTGTATAATTTTAGGCAGTATCGTTTTCATGACGGGGATCAGTAGTCAGTGTAATCAGGCAAACAATATACATCAAATAACAGTAAGAATCGATATTGCATGTACAATAGATGCATCCAAGAGGACACAACCATGAAATTTGGTGTTGGAAGAATATGGCAGCAGAAGATCGACTTGAATTTGTTAACAACACACCATCGGTAGCAGTGCATTTGTTGTGCTTTTGAACATATCAGTTGGATTATGGATGATCGAAAAAATTAAATTGGTTTGGATGAATGTCATGATTGCATCTAATCTCTCTCTCTCTGAACTGATGTTACGTGGATAGTATGGCCCAGATCTCAAGAGACCATGGTATCTAAGTTGTGAACAAGGTATTACGAAAACTAATGGTGGCTCTATAATAGTGTGAGATGTTTTTACTTGTCATGAACTGGGTCTTTTCTGGTCACACTGAACCTATAATTGCTTAGAAATGATTATGTTCAGCTACTTGGATATTGCATCTACTCATGGACAGTACCCAAACAGCAATGAAATTCTCCAGGATGATGAAATGTCATGTCAGTGGGACAAAATTATTCTCAATTAAAATGAAGAACATTCTAGACAGTTTTAGCGAATGATATGACCTATGATATCGCCAGAGATAAATACTATCGAACAAACGTGACATGATGGAACGGTCAGCTTGTACAGAAAATTCTTCAGTGGTGATACATTAGCAATTATGGACAGGCGTAGAAGCATAATAGCTAAAACATTTCTTCAGGGGATTTCCGATGACTTTTTTTGAGTCAATACCATATAAAATGGTTGGATTTCTCTGTGCAAAACGATGTCCACATAAGTACCCTATGACTTTTAGCATTTCAGTGTATAGAGAGATAGAATTTTCCCAATTAATTAAACTAGGCCATCTTGTAGTGTAAAGTGAAAGTTTGCAGATCTGATGAAGCAAGTTGAATAAAATCTTCATTTCCCCCTCCTCTTATGAATCTCTTACAGTTTTTTGGACATTCAATCGGACATAAGAATTTGAACGAAAATTTTTGTGAGGAAATTTGTTTATTTATGCAAGTGTGGCGTATCCTCTTTCACTTGTATGCTGTCCCCAGTAATAAAATTGATTTTTGGAAATATGTGATATCACTGATGAATTTATTAAAAAAATATCATTGGATTAAAACAAATTTTAGAAATTACACTTTCAAAGTAGAACAAAATCGTCTTGGATTTCACGGCGATTTTGAAACAGTTTTGATTATCCCGATGTCTTATGACTTCATTAATTCCTAATGATTTAGTTATTTATGTCATTTAATTCCTACTATTATCTCCTACTCTCTCAATATTTAGCTTCGTGGAATTTTCGATCGTTAATAAAATACATTTTAAGGCGCTCAATTGAGCTGAAATTTTATATACATGATTATTTTGGATGACAATACAGTAATTTAACTATAATTAATAAAACTAATTGTTCAAAGAATTACAAATACAGCCACGTTGGCATCGTTTTTGGAGACTTAGCGACCTTTTTGGTGACTTGTGTCAAAACATGAAAAGGTTTTTTTCTCACATTTTAAAGCACTCGTTTAAGCTGCAATGTTCTATACACTATTGTTTTAGTGAAAATACGATAATTTAATTATAATTAATTAAAATTGATTGAGTGAAACTAATTATTTAAAGAATTACAGATACAGCCACGTTGGTTTCATTTTTAGAGATTTGTGTTAAAACTTGAAAAGGTTTTTTTTTCTCACGTTTTAAAGCATTCAGTTGAACTGAAATTTGATATAAACGATTGTTTTGAATGATAATATGATACTTTAATGATAATTAATAAAAATGAATTACCGCTTAATGTTGTAATTCTATCGTATGTATATACATATTTATATTAATTGTCACTATTTAATAAAAAGTAGCTAAAATAAAATTTTTCTTTCTTGATCTAAGTAGGAATTGACTTAATTTTTTTATATTACTTGTTTTTATATAAAAATGAATGATAATATATTATCACTGCCTGGTCTCACCCTGGTTTCCAATGAATAACTGAAGCTTTTTATTTTTAAAAAAAATTATAAGTACTAAAAATGAATAGAAATCAAAGGAAAATAATTTCGTAGAGATTTTAGTTTTAATCCACAGACCAAATTTTTTTTAAATACAAAAAAATTGAGCTTCCTCTGTTATTTAATTAAAATTTTTAAGTAAAGAGAGACAACATTCAAACATTTATTTCTCTTAAATTGTATAAACGCATACTGTGTGATTGCCAGAGAGAGAGAGAGAGAGAGAGAGAGAGTTTATATTAAATGCCCACACACATTCCTGTTTTTTCTAACAGTTTTTTTTAAATCATACACTTGCATAGAGACATAAATATCTAGTCTATGGTAGATTTTTCTTTAAATCTACTCCCTTCATGACACTGTTGTTCATTAAAGTGTGAAGAGTAAATTCCTGCTCCTGTCTATTATTCAACACGTTCTTAGTCTCCACCACGTGATTAATTTCGAACTAATCCGAATGATTCATGATGCATTGGATCCTCTCCGTGTATTAAGAGCAGCTTAACTATTGTCGTATCAGACATTAAATATTAATTTTGGTGTTAATAAATGCATGAGGTTGAAGCAGCATGCACGAGGTCCCCTTGCGCATTCCGCCAATGCGTTTCGTGTCGCTTCAGAACACGACTTTAATAATCAATCAGACAATCAATCATTTCACCTTTAAACAAAAAAAAAAATAAGATTAAAAATTAACAGAATATTGAGACTGTCTTTCGTCAAATTTTTCACCTGATATGCCAGTTTCCACTCTATAAATTGTGTGAACATTAGCTACAGAGCTAAGGACATTTCGCTGCACTGGGAAATCTGCTGAGTAATCACTTGTTTTAAAAAATCCAAATGTACCAATCGATTAAAAAAAAAACAGTTTAAAAATTCCTTATTTTCTACCTAAAACTTCCCCTAGACTATTTATTCCTCCAGTTATGGCATGGTTGGAATTGTTTTATTCTTGCTGCTGCCTTTTGAAATATATTGATACTACTTCGTGGTAACGAATTTTCTTTCTTCCTGAGTGATTCTTTGAATCCAATCTCACATTGAAGATGAATTTTGAAAGAATGTTGCTGCAATGAAGAAATTGGCTCTTTTTCTTCTTTTTATATACATATTCTAAATCTAGCACAGTAATATGATATTAACATCAGAGCATTTGTTTGTTTCTTATATATTAATGAAGAAAGAATTTCATATT
>BMAV01014779.1:18855-43813 GCA_019973955.1 Trichonephila inaurata madagascariensis
AATCGATAGTTTGATAATTTTTAGGGTACCATATCGCCTTAACAACTGAAATAAGTGGTACGTAACTCATTCGTACGTTTATGAAAAAATAAATCTTTAATCTTGTTTTCCGTACTAGTACAACATTTTATGTTAACTTCTGAAAAAAGTTGACACTTTTGAACTGTTATTCATATTCTTTTTAAAGAGAGTAATGAAGTATCACAAATATACAAAAAAAAAAAAAAAAAAATTGCATATTGATTGCTGATTTATTGCCGCTTAATTGATTTATTGTCTAAAATTAATCATTCCAAACTAGAAATACAGATTCAATTATAATTTTATTTTTTGTAAATCAACATGAATTAGAATATTAGAATGAGAATGCAGTAAAAAAAATCATATTCGGTTATGAAAATATATTTAATCCTTTTCATAATATATATATATATATATATATATATATGAATTACCAAAATTTATATACAGAGTGTAATTTCTCATATAGTATACATTTCTCATATTTATTTTATTTTTCTAATAGATTCTACACGGTGTTGCTGAATTCGACAGCCACATTCAGAGGGTTAATAGTAGGCAGCATGGGGTCGCAAACCACGTTTAGTTGGAGTAGTTCGCAAAAACAATTATAATGGGTATGATGTATAGTGGTATGAAAAGGGTCAATAAGAAGTAGAAAATACGAACAATGCATCACAGCTCAACGTCAGAAATACAACCGAATTTGTTTGAACGCATCCAACATCGCCATTTAGTGTAGGCTGTGGTATGACCTACATGGCCGTAACTTCGAATAATTCTTGGGACAACCACCTGGTGTCGAGCTGTGATGCATTGTTCGTATCGTAAACATGCTTTATGTCTAATAAATGATTTTATGATCTCTCCTTGCCCCTTTTCATTCCACTCGACATCACATTCTCCATAACTGCGAATTACTGCGACTAAAAGTGGTTTGCGACCTCATGTTACCATGCTGCCGACTGTCATCCCTATGAAGTTGACGTTCAAATTTTGAAATTTTTTTATTTAATGTAAAATATTCCTCTTATATATACAGTAGAACGTCGTTTATCCGAATCAATTGGGACCGGGCACCATTCGGATACTCGATTGTTCGGATAACCGAAAACCGAATGTGATCCATGCAGTATTTGAAACCGGACTCTATACGAATATTAAAAATCATCACGTGCGGGAAACGTGCTTGAAGAAAAGGCAAAATAGGTGCAAATGTCGTAATTTTGCCTTAGTGGAAAATCGCTTATTTTTCTCTGAACCATTGTACACCTTCGTTTTTACGCTGCAAGGTCTCCGATTCTTTTGAGCAGTAGTTAGTTGAGTAAGACAGCACTCTGGTTATTATTCGTGCCACTCCATAGCTGTCTCTAACACAGAAAACGCATCAGAATTTGATGGATCCTTACTACTTTCGTTGTTGTTGTCCTGGTCTTCATCCGTTTCATCGTCGACAGGGTTGGATTCTTCTTTCATGGAAGTCACAATCTCGTCATCATTTAGCATTTGAAATGCACAGTCTTCTGCATAGCATGCCATCTAGGTTTCTACATCTTCATAGCATTCTTGAAATACTAGGATCAATTGGGCAAAGTCGGTAATCTCTTCCCTGTGGTCGTCAATGAAGTCTTTTTCGCATTCTAAATCTGGCCACAGCGTATTCCAAATCACACAACTAAAATTCCCCAAATATCCCTGACCTTGGGTTTTCCCGTCATTTTTGTTCTCACGCGAAACAACTGTTGAGCGCGTTGCACTGTTCGAAAATGTATTCATATACAGTACTAACAAAAAAAAAAAAACTTGTCCCGATATTTGACGCCCCGGATAATAAACGTTCGAATAAACGACTCTCTTCTGTAAATGTAAATGGGATAAATAACTCTTTTTGAGATTTCCTTACAAAATTTCCTAAAAAGCATGTAGTTGACTTTATAAGGGTCAGTCAATATAAATTCATCAATATCATTCATATGAGTTCAATATCAATTCCTCTATTTTTCAGTACTATCAGTCATCTACTAAGCAGTTCTTTTTCAGGATCGGGTTTTGGCCATTTCAGTCTACAACGGAATACGTATGTGCTGTATTTTGTTACCAATCATTTATCCGAAAATATAATATTTGGATATAATTTGAGGAGTATCAGCACCTGAGTATAAGCCCTTTTAAAGAAGTTCTACGAAACAGTTAAAATGGAGATTCTTACATATATAAAGATATTATTTTATACAGTATATAGTACGTACAACTGTGAAGAATTTTGAACTGTGGAATGTGCACATTTTCATTGCCTTTCCTGTTATTTTGATATGCCTTTACTATTAACGATTCCTTTTTCTATTATTTCGATTCAAATACACAATCGATTTTGATAAACAGAAAAAGAAATAGCCGAATCAAGTAGTTCCGGCAGGTTATTGTTAAATAGTCCTTTAACATTAATGTAGATGAAATATTAACGAAAGTTACTGAACTGTCCTTCGAAATAGTCACAGCCCATAACTATGCACCACTGAGATCTGTTATACATGTCTTGGAAACTTTGTAAGAAGTTTTCTTTTGGGATGGAGTTCAAAAGCCTCGTCAAGTTTCAAGAACATCGTGAAATCTCTTTCCTTTAAAAGCGAGTTTGAGTCGTGGGAATAGGAATAAGTCTGAGGATTGAGATCTGGTGAATATGGTGGATGTTCAATTTGCACCACCTCCTTTTTTGCCAGGAACTGTTTGACGATATTGGCTGTGTGAGAATGAGCATTGTCGTGAACAAAAAACCATGAATCTTGTTGTGTGTACTGGGGCAGGGGTGTCACACATTCATGGTTAATCTGCAGATCATCAGCTATCATGCGAACAGTTAATCGACAATTTTTCGCGATTAATTTCCTCTCTTTCTCAATGTTTTCGTCACTGACGGAGGTCGCCGGTCTCGTCCTCTACGCAGAAACACTTTCCCAGCCTTCTCGAAAACGGGTGAACCACTCGTACACACACTTTATGGAAATTTCTTGATCTTCATGAACGCGTACCAGCAATACATAAGTTTCTGAAGGTGTCTTTGCCAGGCTTAAAATGCAGCTTTAAAATGATCTTTTGTTCCTCCATTTTTCTGCCCTCAGTTTAAAATCAACACACTTAACAAGCACTTTATAGAACAAGTCTTACATGAAACACAAACGACGCTGTGTTGCACTCGAAAAGTGTATATACTGTTGTTTTAGTTAGTGTTGTTTTTCTTCGTAGACGGACCAGCTACGCCTGTTTCTTTTTTACTTCGCCTCTTTTCTTTTTTAAACACGCAGCATCTATAAGCTATTTACAAGAGAAGAAAATTTTAATTAATTTAAAATTGTGAGCTTCCAGATATTAGAGTTCTACTATTGCTCACGTCAGTGTATAACAGAGAAAAATTCTTGTCTAGCTTATTCCACAAAAAGTTTCTCATCTACCGATACAGCGAGCCGTAAGGGAAGAATATTTGCATAGTTGCGCATGACGTTGGCGCGCATGCGCCAACCACTGTCATTCGATATAAAAATTCAGAGAAAGAGCAAAAGATAAAATTATAATAGAAGGCAAATTAATTAAAATTATAATAGATTCTATTTTCACTGTTCTCAATCCTTGTAAAATTAATTTTCCTTTCTTTTAAGAAAATCGTATGTATCGTACCGTTTGCAGAAGAAATAAAAACAACTATTTTTAATTCATGAATATTAGGAAAAAATATACATTTTACTTATAAAATAAGGTAGCAGATAAACTTCTAAAGCAGTTCCTTCAGAATCAATTTATTCAGCTTTGGAATTTACAGTTTTATTTAAAAATGAATCCAATAAAAAATATTAAGAAAAAGTACTGGATATTAATTCTAAGCATATTATTGTAATTAATTTTTGATTTAACTGAAATTTAAATGTGAGGCCCAGTGACGAGTGGTAGCGTAACGCGCTTCCACATCACAGGTCCGGGGTTCTATCCTGGTGCTGGGTAAGGTTGACTCAGCCTTTCAACCCTTCAGTGGGTCGATAAATGAGTACTAAGATTACTCGGAGACTAAACACTGGGTCTTTTGCTTCAGACTAACCACCTGATTGGGACATCTGCTCATGCGTCTCAGCGCCCAACGTTCATGTATACTGGGATGGACACAGTAAGCCCTGGACCTCATAAGCTGTTGCGCCACTGAGCGTAGTTTAGAAATCTAAATGTAAAACTTTATGTAAAAGTTGATAAATAACAAATAATGAATAGTCGGACATTTCTTAATTTGTTCTAGCTAGTATTTAACTAGAAATGTGTTTAAAATTCAACTTTGCATAATTTACATTTTTTGTATAGTTAACAGAAAATTAAAATAGTTAACTTTCAAATTATTCGAAAATTTAAAGTATTATCTTCGTAATTTTTCCAAATATTTATAATTAAATTTTTAATCTTTAGCTTATAAAAGATTATCAGTAATTTTCACAATTATAATATTTAATTTAAATGTTAATTAAAAGTGTTTTGTAATTTTTAATTAATCTCAGAAGTTTTACACATTTATTTTAGTTTGTTGTATGTGAAAGAGTAGAATAAATTGAAAATACATTCCACTTTGCTATTGATTCCACTTTGTTTGTTTTGTTATTGATTTTCTGAAGTTAAAATTCTCTACATCTTTCCCCTGTAAAAGTTTTATAACCTTACATATAATCGATATATATATATATATATATATATATATATGTATATATATTATTTTAGCTGAACGATTTTAGTCGAAAAAACATGAACAAAATTAGCAAATTGTACAAAAAATATTTACAATGAAAGTATTTTATTATCCTTTTCCATTCGTTTAAAAGTAAAAAAAATGTTAAAGGAAAAAAATAATACAATATTTTTATACATTTTAGAAAGTATCAGTAATTAAAAAGAACATGCGTTATTTTTTTAATTTAAAAGCTTAAGAATACATGAATAAAATTAATGTTGCCAACGAAGCGTATCTATATAATCTCCTTTTCGAAAATGTATCTTGATGACATTTTTAATGCGTTTGTGAAATTTAATGTAGTTTTCAGTAAACGATTCAAAAAGTAACACGAAACTTAATTAATAATTTGACAGACTATTTCGCTTGAATCGGCATTATAATAATTGAATTAAAACATTTTATTGATTTGTTTAACAAAAACAGCCCTAAGACTCGAGGATTATTAGAAAAAAAAATAATTCAGAATAAATTTGTTTGTATTCAATGTATTAAGTACTATTTAGATACAATAATCAAGCCTTTAATTCAGTGCAGGTGTGAAAAAAAATTTTTTTTTTCTCGCTTAGCAAATATTACGCGTTTTTAAAATGTTTAATACAAATTTTAGATACTGCACGATATTATTGCAAATTTTCGTGTGGAAAAATCAGCCGACGTTTCCAGTTATTTGCGAATAATAATAGGTTTATTAATGAGCGAGAACGAACAAAAGACTACCATGAAGACTAGTTGACTTATATTCTCAAAGAAATATTATAACAGGTTATTCACAATAATGTAAACTTACTCGTTATAAACACCCCTTAAAATGATACATGATAGGTTCTCTAAAATGGTTCCACTGGTAGGAACTCAAACAGATAAAGTCTCTCCTTTCTTATGGTAGTTAACGCACGGGCGAATTCTGATATCCATTGGTCCTTTTCTGAATTTCGCCGACCTTTATGTAACATCATGAAAATTACTAGTAGGGTTGACTCAAGAGACTTCTCGATGATTTCTTGGCAATATCATATTTTTCACAAAACTTGTCACAAAGGGTAATAAACTCATCAATATGGTAACCCTGGTCACATCTTCTACGGTTGCCATAATCTTAATCAAATTCTTGCTGAGTAGTGAACTTCGTCTGTAAAACTAACTTTTCCCACAAGGACAGCACCGACGTTGGGAAAACAACACACCTGTGTGTTTCAATGTGCCTTTTCAAAACCATAACAACTCTCATAGTGTAAAATAAGAAATAAACAAGTAATATATATATAAAAAATAAGTCAATGCCTACTTAGGTCGACAAAGAAATTTTTTATTTTAATTGCTTTTTATAAAATAACTACAATTAATATAAATATGTATATACATATAAAGGAATTGCAATATTGAGTGGTAAAATAGAAAGTGATTTTCCTTGGATTTTCCATTGGCCTTTCTATATAGGGTGTTGGACTACTAAATTTGTTAGTTACTATTTATACATTAATTAAATTTAATTATTACACTAAAATAGTATAGTTAAAGTAAATCACATTCTCAGAAATTAGGTTATTCCAGGTAGGATTCGAACCCACGACCATCAGATTAGAAGTCTAACGCGCTATCCATTGCGTTGCAAGGACATAACGAGCGATTTTCCTTTTTATATATGATGGTGGAATATTATTTCTGTTTGTTACTGTTTATTCATTTTTTTAATTTAATTAATGATTTAATAATTGAATAAAACTGTATTAACATCAAGTGTCATCCACTACACTACAAGTTTGAAAAAATGTATTTGAACTTGAGTGGATGAATAAAAAGTATTTTATTAACGATTAAAAATTTAAACAAGTTTCATTGATAATTTTGTATATTACATTTTTCGTTATATAGGTGATATTATTATTTTTTGGCAAGCAAGACAATTTTAAACTTAACACTAATTTTTATCCGCAATATCTTAATTTAATACTGACTAATAGTAACAAATATGAAGCAAATTTTCTTGATATAGAAATCAAATTAGAAGATAATGTTATAGTTACTAATATTTATGATAAAAGAGAAGAATTTAAAGTCAATATTATAAGAGTACCTCATCGGGAGAGTAATGTACATGTTTCTATATTCAGAAATATTGTTATTAGTTATATACAATGCAATAAATTTCTAATTTAAAAAAAAGTAGATAAATTACAAACCATAAACATTTCACTAAATATTGCTTAGTTAAAAAATACTCAATTAACTTTATTAATAGTTATTTGAATAAAGAAATTCTAAATAGAGTAAGGATTAAAATTCCTTACAATAATAATAGTTTATTATAATAAATTTATCATTTTTCCCAGATATAGTTATCTTCATATTTTAATATTAGATAAATTTATTTATTGTTATTTTTTAATTCATATATAATCCTAGTGTTCCTAAAGTAATAGTAGTATGTAAACTCTCTTTTTAATTTTTATTTCTATTCTTTTCATACTTTTGCTAAGTGCTACAATTCAGCCATTCCCATGCTTTGAATTTAGGTCCAGAATCTGGCAATAACTTGTTTATTCTACTTTGATTTAAAGCAGGTTCTGCAATTTTAAATACTTTAGTTAAGTTACCTTTATCTTGTAAGGGATTTAGATATTCTATTCATTATCTTTTACAGGTTTTTGCTAAGTATTGTTAACAAACAGGGGGAAGGTTTGCTTTCCACAAAGCATGTTCAACCCCAATTTTATATAAATTATTTTATATATAAGCTGTCCTAAGTCAGCTATGTTTATAATACTGTAACATCCATTTTTTGTATTTAAACCCTATTATATTTTTAATTTCTCATTTATCATTCAATGTCTAGTTGTCTTGAGATTTCAATTTTTTTCAGTTTTGCTTGTTGAGTGTTCATCTCTCTTTGATAGAAAATTTCTACACTATATATATATATATATATATATATATATATATATATGGTTAGAGTGAACTAATAGCAGAGGAATTGAATGAAAAATATCATTATAATGAATGCTCCAATCTCTTTTCAAATTTCATGAACTTAACTTTAAATATAATAATTCTTATTTTAAACAATGCTGGATTTTATGTTACCGAGATAAAAAAAAAACTACTAACTTTCTTGATTTAGTAAAATGAAATATAACAGTTACCGGTGCATAATCCAGAAGAAGATATATGAGACATTATACTTCAATGGGAAGCCTAACTACTGTTTGGCTCACTACTGGAACTGATTTATTGGCTAATAAAATAACAGAAAAGTATTTCGTTTAGGGTGCAATAAAGTAGCGTAGTCACTTATGAGAAAAGTGTTTTTCTTATCTAAGGCTTAACTACATGAAAGATAGACCATTGCTGATAGTTAAGTCAACGGTTATGCCCTAAAAAGAAGTCTCGTGTTTTATAACATATGTGTGTTGTGTGTCGAATATCAAAATACATGAGGCTTGAAATTTAATCTTGTATTAGGCCATTTGATATTCGTACGAGATTGGTGGATGTATAATTTTTTTACTGTGATATCTAATTACTGTAAACATAATCCGTTTTACATTTTTTTTTTTCTATTTATTGTTTTGAATATGTATATAAGCTTATAACAAAAAGTATTTATTTAGTTTTGCAATAAAAAAATAAAAAAAAAGTAATGTAAAAAAAAATTGTCAATTCCTACTTTGAATGGATGGATATAAAGTTTTTTATGAAAATATAAATAAAGAAGTAGGAAAAAAATAACAAACAAGTAATATATATAAAAATCTAAGTCGTACAATTCCTACTTTGAATGGATGAATAGAAAGTATTTTATTAACGATTGAAAATTTGAACGAGATATATATATATCTTGAAAGAGTGAAATAGAAGGGATTGAAAAAAAAAGCATGATTTGTCTGCATTGTTGTAACAATGCACACTTGGTTTGGCTAGTTTGGCTGAAAAACCGGTTCTCGACGCCAACTTTTGCCATTGTTTTAACAGTTACATTGTTACGGCAATGGAGATGAATCTAAGTTGGTGTCGAGAAAACCGGTAATTAATTAACTGGTAAGTAATGAATTAATATTTGAAAAAAAAACTGTATTAACATCAGGTGTCATCTACTAAAAGCCTTGTAAAATGTATTTGAACTTTATTGGGTGAATATAAAGTATTTTTATTAACAATTGAAAATTTGAACAAGATATATAAATATATATATGTATAGGGAGAGAGTGAGCTAATAATAGGAATGGAAAAAAAAGACAACAATATTCATAATTTGCTCAGGTGTCGTCCACGTCACTTGACCATGGTTAAAAATTACGTGGTCCGTCGCCAAAAGCCCTCGTGCAGTTGAACAGTGCGACGTTGACATTCAATCAATCAATCAACCAGCGTCCTCTACGTATTTCTAGAGACTCCTCTTCAATTCTTAATTTTCAAAGTAATTAGGTCTTTCTCGATATCATGCAGCCATTTAGTTCAGTAGTTCCCAAAGTGGTCCCTACGGACCCCCAGGGGTCCCCGATATTATTCCAGGTAGAGTTTTGCAATCCTGTATTATATTTTCAATCCAGGGATTTCGGGATTACATTACCTAAATCCCGAGATTGGTCCCGGGATTAGAATTGGAATATTTATTAAAAATACTTACACATTAGTAAAGTTGAAATTGCATAATAGAACTGAACATATAATTAAAAATTTGTTTAATATTAATTTTATTGAAACAAATAAAAAACTTATTTCATTATGAATACAAATAAAAATAGTAGATAATGAAATTAAAAAAACATTTCTTCATTTCTTGTGTGTTTCTGTAAATAAGCTTTTAAACGGCTTCTTATTTTTATTACAAATTATCCTGCCAAAGAAAATGCTCGTTCGGGTTCTATACCAGTTGGTGTTATCGCCATTAAATAGGAAGGAGTATGTTCTTTTTAGGTAGTCACTACCAGTGGCACACACACTGTCTTAAGGGTTCGGACACCCCTATAGCCCTTAATTTTTTTTCGATTGGTTATAATCCTACGTATATATTACTTAAAATTTAATTATATATTTGTTATTAGTAATTAATTTTATTAATTAATGCAAATTATTTATTTAATAATTAATTTTGTATTGCTTTTGTTCACGAAGATCGACAAAATCAAAAGAACATGCTGGGTGTCGTAATGGAGCATGATACCAAAATGGTGGACTTTCGACCATGGACCATGGACATTCGACTGTGACGGGCTCACGCGTCTTTTCATTAATGTCCTTTTGGGTTCTTTGGGGCCAGAATGAATAGCAACTCTTTTCCAACCAACCCAAGAAGTAAGGCGTGAAGAAAAGATGCAAATTACGAAGCTTTTAAATATCAGAAGTTTAGAGTAAGCCGGGTGGCATTTGGGGAATGTTATGATAGTCCGTATTTCAAGTGTGAAGAGGTTTAGAGAGGTTAAGTGACAGCCAACAGAAGTTACCCGTGACAGAGAGCTCTTAGGTCAAGGTGCATACCATTGCGTGCCAGTGAACCGCAACTTGAAATAGGATTAGACAGATTGATACTTCGTTGGACAATAAAGGTAGGAGTGACTATTTAAATATTCGGATCTGTGATCGCATTGGACTTAAGCTTAAGCTAGTTAGTTATTGATAGTGGTCCGGGTTACGTTATTTCAGTATTATATATATTGTGTGTTTAGCCACCGTAGATTCTCTCACATATCATATTATTATCTAATCTGTTAAAGGTTTAAGTTAAGATCTTAATAAAGTCATATTAAGATAATGGCAGCTTCTAGTTCTTCATTTATTCTTACATCTCTAGCTCACGCTTGATAATCTAGGAGAAAGGCACCCGAGGAGGGCATCCTTACAAACCCTCCCTTGAAAATTTTTTGTGTGCGCTATTGGTCATCACGTCTCCCTTCATTTTCAAAAAAGAGACATTTCTTTTGGAATTTTTAATGACAGTGTCTCAAATCTAACAGACTGCATCAATGCATATACCTTTTTGATAACTTTAACTTGTTCTTCTGCTATACTTAATGGTTTTTGTGTATAAATTGATTCAGTTATTGAATCAGAATGTGGATCAATTTACGAAAGTTACCTTATTTGAAATAGAACATCCTATTGCATGAGCTGTTAGTAATGCGATGGGATTTGAAGTGTCTCGAGTCTTTTCAGCAGGTCCGCTATTAAATAATCGCATTTAATTGAAGAAGGAACTGTGACAAAATCTATTCCTAAGATGTTGCTTATAATATTGTGTAAGTATTGCAGTGAGTCACTTAGAACTGTGCAACGTTCTCCCATACGGGAAATGAGAGCTGCTTATATTTTTTTTACTTACAGATTAAAAAAATTGTACTTACATATAAAATATAAAGAGATTTGATCTATTATTATTTTTTTGGAAATTTAAATAAATAACATTAATTCATTTGGATATTCCAGACTGGGTGTTAAACTCCTTTACGCGTGGACTAACTCAGATCACAAACACAGATGAATAGATACTAATACAGAAGCATATTAATAAAATATTCGCAAATAAGGGACTTAAACCAATTCTTGAAAAAGGATACCACACATAATGGTTACAAAAACAGATCCCAATTTCACATCCTGTATTATGAGTTATTGTACAGAAGTTGTTGCCTACTTTCCTGCCTTCCAATTTAGTAAAACGTGAATTCACTGCCGCAAAAACCTCTTCACACACACAAAAAAAGAAATCGACAAGAAATTAGTGCTCGTGGAGATTTGCGGTTGCTGCTCACAAATGCCCTCATAACATCTCATCAAGTTCATCCAAGTCATCAATTATTTTTACTTTATTTTAAACAAATGTTATAATTTCAATAAATAATTTTTCAAAGAAACTCTTTTTTTTTAAAAGTTGTAATTTTTATACTATGAATTTATGTAGCTTTTTCTTGGGAAAATTTTAACTTTAAAAAGGGGTCCGGGGGCAAATTTTGACTATAAAAAGGGGTCCAAGGGTTAAAAATGTTTGCTAACCATTGATCTAGTTTGTGTCCTTCCTTTGGCTCGGGTTCCTTCATGTTTTTTAAATGTCAAGATCTCAAAATGGGATTATCTTTCGTGCGTCTCGAGAGATAGCCAAGCCATCTTAATCTATTACTAAGGCTGACGTGTTATTTGTGGTTGCCGATAAAGCCTGTACAGCAGCAGCGTTTCTCAAACTGTAGGGCGCGCTCCCCTAGGGGGTTGTGATAATTCTACGAAGGGGGCACGAGCATATTGAAAAGTCGAAAACAAAAGATTATTTAAAAAAAAAAATTATTAATTTACTGAAAGTAAACAAATAAAACACATTCTGACGTAATAATAAATAAAATACACATTACACTGATATAATACACTTATAAATGCATCAATACTGCACATTGTATTTTATAGTTCATTTAACGATACTAAATTAAGAACAACAATAATTAACAATGACCCCATGGGCTTATAAAATTATATACAAAAATTAACACTTATTTTGATAATTGGTACGATTTATAATTATTCTCTTAACTGCTGAATCAAAGTTACGCGATTCGCTCCTCAACGCCCCCTTTTTTCACGTAGGCACGCGTATGTGGATGCATTGAGGGAAGGGGGAAGAGAAAAGAAATAGATAAGCAAACCCTCTGAAATAAATAAATCCTTCACAAACAATGTCAAGGTCCATTTATTGCATTCCAAAATTTTCTGAATAACTTTATGAATTGCTGTGCACAGAAAATATTGTACGCCGGAAAGACGTATATATACGTCCGGGGCAATGAACGCTTTGGCTGAGTGCGACGTTTTTATACGCTGATGGCACTTAAGAGGTAAAATTGTATTGTAGCTTTATTGTCAAAAAATATTATTGAATTAAATGCATTGTGCTATTATATGGATGAAAATTATGTTTGAATATTGGGTCTCAAATACTGAAATTTTGAGAAGCGCTGCTGTACAGTCCAAAGTTGTATGTGGTTTTTTACCGTCCTCCTTCCAGCACTGGGAAAAAGACAGCTCTGAGAATTTTTCTCTCAAACATGTCAAGTCCGGATATATCCATCCAAATTCTTCCTTTCATAAAAAATAAAGTTAGCATTTTCCCTTTACAGCTACAAAACACACTAATTGAAAATCCAATTTAACTGAAAATAACTGTTCATCCTGAGTAACAGATGTGTGTGTGTGTGTTCTGGGCTTCTTTATAAGTTTCAACTCCATTAACAATTTCCTTAGAGTATCAGGAAGCAATTTAAATACTCGTTAATGATGTCAGATAGAAGACTTCATTAGTGCTGATGTCTTTCTAATAAAGACTTGTACGTCCCTTCAGATAATGAGCACAATTCCGATAACATTAGCGACTTATGTTAAGCAGCACGTTCCATTGAATCGAAGATAAAGCTTCTTGGCGTCAAAATCCTAAGATTAATTCTTGTTTACGGCTTATTTCCATATTACTTGTTGTTTCAGATAAATAGTAGTGATTTGCATTTCAATCAGATTCCATAACAGTTTAGAAAAAAAAAGAGTGACATCTGTATTAAACTGATAAACCAGGATTCAAACTGTTATCATCCATTTGCATTAAAATAGAAATCTTATTTCAAAGGTACTATTTCGTATTTAACATAGTTAACTCATTTAAGCGTTAATATTAATTAGGGGATTGTAAGTGTTAATATGTAATGAAAGGCACAATTTACATATTAATGAAATTTATTCCAGTTTAAGCCTTTCGTGTTTCGTTACCTAAGTTTAGGTAAAGGATGTATAATCAGAAGATATTTTTCAATATGGATTTAAGTTAATTGGCATAATTCAATATCATTGAATTTTAATTAAAATTTAAAAAAATGTACACAGTTCACTACTTAATTCAGTTATTTTATATTAATTTTAAATAACTGGCAAAAATATTTAAGTTTCCTAATTATAAATTCTGATTTTGAACTTTTGTGGTGAATGTCACCTGATAGAGCGATCTCAGATCGAAGCCCACGAAATTCATCGTGACAAAGGGCTTGTTTGTACGCTTGCCGTTAGTAGCAGCATTGAACACCATACAAGTAACTAAGATTTGGCTCTGATCCACCCCAATTTTTAGGAAGTATTTTAAGTAATTACTGACAGAAGAGAAGTTCTCGAATGACTTAGAGCAGAGGTAACTAAACTTTCTTTTCTCATAGACCCCTTGCCATATTTTTCAATTCGGGGTAGACCCCTGCTTACTAAATATCGAATTTTCGCAAATTTATGAAATTAAATGCCTTTTTGACAGCTGTTTTAGAGCTACTTATTGTTAAAAACTTAAATTTATAACTTTAATGAAGTATAGTGTTTGAAACTTAAGAAACACATGTTAATTAAATTAAAATTTAATTGATGCATAAAGTAACTGGTAACAAACAAAAGATTATTATAGAAGTAATGAATTTAGTGCTTCAATAACAGCTTTTCAACATTTGGCATCAATCTTGTCAGATTTAATCTTAAATCATTTCGGTTAGTAGAGTCCAGTCTTTTTCTTTCTTTCTCTTTTAGAGATTGGCAACTCCGTTGAAACTCCTTCTCTTTAGGAAAAGCGATTAAAATTTTTTTCACAATACTACTTGATTCAGGATGAACAACAAGTATGTCTTTTTTAAAGCTAAAATTGCTGACATCCGTTTCTAAACTTTAGCTTAAGATCTCCGCTATTACCTTTCCCTATCAGTTCCTCTTGTAATTGGTATTTTTTCAATGTGGCCATATTAATTCATTGCCTACAGTGGTAATTACCGTAGTCAAAGCATTCTCAAACCTAGTTTCAAAATCTGAACATAGGACATTTAAATATCGAACGTACATTAAAACGTCTTTTTCCTGGCAGAATGTTTGTGGCCAATTGAAAAACTGGGAAAATTCGCAACGTCTAATATTATATTATGCTCCTTTAGATTAATTCTGGCAAGAAACGCTGAAATGATGGTTCTTGTTTTAATAAAATTTATGTTGTAATCTTGTAACTGCAAATTAACATCATTAAATTTAGCACATAAATCCGTTAAATAGGTAAAATCTGGTTTCTATATTTGATTAAATTTTCTTTAAAAGTTATGGTCACGATCCGGCTTGTTGTTGTTTTTGTTGCTCATGCCACCTGTCTGACATAGTCAGATTGAGGCCCACGAAACTCATCGTGGCAATGGGCTAGAAGTAAGCCTGTCGTTGGCTTTTAGCCTTGAGCACCATACAGGTGACAGTACGATTTAGCTCGGAGAAATTCTCGAAGGAACGATAGATGGCGAAACCACCTATTTCCACCTCCACAATTTAGGCATGGAACTGAATTGGAGGGAAATTTTCTCCAGTTCCCTGCACTCGTGATTCAGCCCACAAGACTTTCGAACCCACGGATTTAAGGAGCACGTGCTCCGCGTAGAATCCGGCTTAATAAGAATCACTATCGTATACCCCTCTTCACCCCGCATGGACACCCCCCCCCCCAATTTTTTTCACTGACGCTGACCCCTTGCATGTCTTCATATACCCCTAGAAGTCTATATAGACCACTTTGGGAATCAATGCTTTAGAGCTTCAGTTAAAGTTTAATATTAATTTTTGAAATTCCACTTTTTCTTGGTGACAACTGGTGTGTGAGCGACTTTCACCTGAAGTTGCTCTCTCACCGACTTGCCTACCTAAGGGTGTAGGAGGAATGAAAGCAAAACCAGAGACTTCCATACTTACAATTATTTATTTAGTCAAACAATTTAACTCTAACGACAATATATTCTCTAAGTGAATGTCTAATGAGTAGCAAGGAGAAAGCAATGAATATAAAGCAAATATGCGCAAGTAACTTATTTAACTCAACCTAATCTATCGTTGATTACCAACCTCAAATCCACACTAATTCAACACAGCGGCAAAAGTAAACATGCGGCATGCGAAAGTAAACGTTGTTCAATCTCACCTGCGTAGTGAATATAGCAGCTTTTCCTACCTCCTTCTACTATATTTACAAAAATCTGACTTAATATATTCGAACTAATCTAAATATCATGGTTTCTTCTTGAGAAGAATGGCTGTGAATTAAACGCGAATGCTAGCCCCAAGATCCCCCAAGAGGATAAGTTAGAGGACGCGTATAGATTCGTCACAGGTCTTGAACTCATTTTGCGTTAAGGTCACACAATTTTCGTTACTTTTAATAATAGTCAAACGAAAAAAAAAACCCCCAACGACATCATCAAAGTCCGTATATTACTCATCAAATTCTTACTATACGGGACATTAAGCCCAATTTGACATCAGGCTGTCTTCATTAAATGTACAAGAGCCTGAATTGAAAGAAGAACACATTTTCAGTCTCAGTTTTATGTCTCAGTTTTAATAAAGATTTGCAACATTCATCTGTTAATAATATAGTATTTTAAAATTTTCACAAAATGTTCCATAAATATTTAAAAATATGCTACTCTTTATAAGATTGCGAAGCTAGAATATAATATTAATGATAGTTGTTGGGGCGCCTGCGAGCGTCAGAAGGAGAAAGAGTTATAGCGCATGCGCGCAAAGGAAGAGAGAGAGGAGAATGATTACGCTGAGTGACCCGACCAAGAGTGGCGGGTCAAAATAAACGAGAGTTAAAAAATATGTTTAAATGTGTTTAATGAGTTCGAGTCTAATTTTTGAGTGACTCATATCAATTTTTGCTTCAATAGTTTTTATATCTGAAAATATATTCAAAATTCGGGTCCTATGCTTTATTGGGTGGCATAGTTTTCTTGTCGCTGGCCTCCTGCACCCAATGTCGCGGGTTCGGCCCCGAGCAAAGGTCGCGGATTTTCATGATGCAGAAAATCGACAGCGTCTATGTCGTTTGATTATACGGCATGTTAAAGACCTCTTGAGTGACCGTTTGGCTTGGGTGCTCTCGGAAAAATTATATTCCTAAGTACAATTTCGCAACGTCAGAGCTCAGGTGCCTCCTTATGGAGAGGAAACTGGGCGTCAAAATTACTTGCGGCAATTGGTATTGCTTATATGGTGCCGCACTAAAAATTGATATCAACTCCTAGGGAATGTACTAGGTCTTCAAATCCAATCTATGTCCAATCCACAGCCCCTTTAGAGAAAAAAAAACATCGAGAGAAGGGCAGATTTAAGGAACAGCAACATTCACGAACAACTCTTTAGTACTAAAGGATTCGAATAAAAAAGATTATTCTACATTAGGCTTTACCCTGTTAGTACAGTCATAAATTAATGATCACAGCTCAGGGAAAATATCCGCAATAAAGGATAATTAAGTAGTTATTTTTTTTTTTAAAATATCACATGTATGATGGTGTATAAGTTGGGATGTAAGTTGTATAAGTTGGTTTGGGCTTTCTCTCAAAGTATTTCAGATCATTGGAGTTTTGCCTATAATATTCCGTTAAACGTGTGATATATATTTTTAAATAAACAAAACATTTAACCTGTTGCTAATTTACGTGGAGGAAAAGCAGCCCGACTCTACTCTAATTATTTAAATGAGAACAGATTTATTAATGGACAAGGTCGAACAGATGTTTACGCGAAGAAGAAAAAGAAAAAAAAAGATTATAACAGACTATCTATAGTAATGCAAAACGTACTCGCGTTAGAAAATAGCTTTACTTCAGAAATGACTCTCTAAAACAGGCCAATAGGAGGAACTCTCTCTTTGTTAGCGTAGTCAATGCACAAGCAGATTTTGATCTCATCTGACTCCTATCTAAACTACTCCAACCTTTTTTGTAACCTCATGGAAATTTCCAGAAAGGCCGATTCTAGAGCTTTCTTGATGATTGCTTATGGAAATTGAATTTTTTACCAAATTTGTGTCACCAACCTCATAACCATGGTCACATCTTCTGTGGTTGTCATAACCTTATTTTTGAAGTTCACACTTGGAGGCGAACTTTTCCTTTAAAATTTTCGCCCAAAAAGAGTATTTCTGCAGGGAAAACAACATACAGGGTGTGTTTCAATACTTTTTTCTCAAGACTGGAATGTTTCTCATGTTTTATACTGAAACGTGGTAGTTAATTTATGTATTATTTATAACAATGTGCAAATTTGAATGTTGTTTTCGCAATTGAAAAAGCTTTCCTTCTACGCATCTTTTTGCAATTAAAAATACATATCAATAAAATTGGCTTCATTTAACCAGACAATTGCATTTAAAATAAATAAGAAATTTTAGGAATACCTAAATTTTTTATAAAGTACTATACTTAAAAAAAACCAAAAGGTGGAAAAATGTTTTTTTTTTTAAAGTTTGATTAAGGCTTTGTAAGTCCTTCTTCATTTTGAAAAGAGTAACATTTTATGTGTATTTAAAATTTTTCGAACTGAAATATATATTTGTTACTCAGTGTTCTAGTTTATTGGTTCTGGCATTAAACCGAAACTTTGTTTCTTTTATCTGATAATGCCTCTTTCAGTAGAAAACTAACATTAATTCAATTAAAATCGTTTTCAGAATTTTGAAAATTACTTTTTGTCGATAAAATCTTAAACAATATTATTTTATTTAGTTTTCTCTTTAGAGAATAAACTTCAAAGAGAGAAAGAAATACTTTTAAAACACTATCTAAAAGAATAATTTCAGTTCACTTTTCTTACGCATTTGTCATGCAACATCCTGTCGCATTCAATTTATTGTCTGATCAGATAACCTATGTTACAAACATTGAATCTATTGCGACAGTGTCTGGTATTTTTCAACGGCTGCGTAAAAAGGATTTTTGCAACAATAAAAATGGAAGTAAATTTTGAGTTGGAAAAAGAGTCTTTGTAAATATCTAGCATAAGAACTCTTCTGTTGAGAACAATAGCTTGATTAATTAATTTCTACTAAAAATACTTCTGCATTGGATTTGTTCAGAAGGTTTCATAAATAAAATGTCGAAATTATGTAACATGTTTCTGAGTATCATTATTTAAACATCATTTTGTAGTTTTAAATAATCAGGTATAATTTTGTATTGTTTTACACATTTTGAGTAAAAATAATACACAAATTTTATACATATCTTGATTTCTTATATAGAATTTTTTTAATTAAGAAGGGTTTTGAAGTACATTATTAAATATTCATTAATTAATGTTAATTCAGCAATTATGCGAGAAAAATATATTTTGATTACTAATTTATATATATAAAAGAAAAAAGCGACATATTCCCTCATCGCAATATCTCTGGAACTATAGGATTTACCGACAAGAAATTTGGTAGGTATAGTATATCTTTCATGAAGAAGAAGAGAACTAAGAACGAATTTTTAGAATATAAACCCCAACGGGAGGTTGCGAGGGGTGAGGTGCGTTATAGATAAACTATACAGTTTTGGAACCATTAGACCAAATAACTTGAAATAAGGCAGACGTGTTTCTATAACCACTATAACAGAAGTTTTGCGAAAATCGAAAGCCAAGGAGGAATACAAGGAGTTGAGGAGCGTCATAAATGTTCCCCTTTTCGTACTAGATCTACAGTACTGAAATTTTGGAATGCATGTTTCTTTTGTTGAGTAGAGAACAGCTAAAAATTGGTTTTGAGCAGACCTTTTTTAGGAGGGAAGGGTTTACGGGAGTGTAAGAGATTTTAGAAATCCAAGCCCTGCCCCTTATAAATCAAGAGATAAGGGTTATAAGAATGTTTTTCAATACACTCAAAAGATTAATGTTAGAATTTAGATATCAATAATTTCTCTCTCTATATATATATGTCTTTGTGCGTGTGTTTGTGTGTAATAACTCACGTTAATTTCATTTAAAAAAGTTTTTTTAATTTGTAATGGTCCACACACCCTGCAGGACTTCACGTACGTAAATAAATGTTAGCTTACCCGCCTAACTGAATGTAATAATAACTCTAATACTGCAAAATTATGTACTCAGCGTTTTTTGAATTATTCGTCATTTATTATTCGTTTGAATTATTCTTTAATATCCTCCTATGATATTTATCCACCAATCACAAGATCCATCCACGATGTCATGTGAGTTTTGGAACTTCCAGTCTGTGTTTCATATAAAAACCGAGATTCTCTCAAAAATTCGCCCCGCTTCTTGTCCTCGTCACATGAAACGCGTGGGTGTCCTATTTGGGCCATGTCGCTTCTACTTTTTATTTGTGTCATAATCAAGTGAGGTCCATATTTGTATATGCGTGGTTGTTTGAATGTACAATAAATTGGATTACTATTCTACAACAAGCTTCCTCCATTCTGTCAATACAAGATTATGACATCTATTCAAGATTAAAATATCACTAGTTAAATTCAATACATCACTCTACTCGGCGGATCATTTCATATATATATATATAAACAGTTTATATTCTCATACAACATAATGAAATACCCAGCAAAGAGGATTGGTTAAAGCTAGTGTTAACACAAATTTCAGAAATAAATTATGTTAAAAGTCCGCAAAATGGAAAAGTCGCTATCGTTCACGGACGGTTCTTGCTGCAAATCATCTCTTTCTAGTACTTAACGATGTTTTCGTTAAAGTACTAGAAGGAGGTTCACAGTTCAAAGTGGAATTATAGTTCGCTGGTTTTCTATCTGCTAGCAAACCATCAGCTCATGAACTAGCAGCTTACAAATAACTTCCAATTGGTTCGCCGATGGTATTTTCTTTTCTCATGGCTCACTACGGGGGTGGGGGTTGTGATAAAAATAGTCTTTCACACACACAACAAATGAGACAGGTGCGATTAGTCGATTTACACGAACCTACAGAAAATCGAGTTTTCGTAAATCAGTGTAAAATGCATCAAAGATCAGACTAGATATGCACAATTTAACAAACATACTAAAAATGTTTTATAGAGTGTCTAAATAATTGATTTTGTTTAAAAAAGGGCAACTACATTTACGAGTGATATCAAGATAACTTTTTTTCCAAACGCGGTCATATAACTTTTTACTACAAAAGTAATATACAAAGAAATACAATGTAGTCACATCTAAGGCTATCATTGCTTCTTGCAACATTTTATTATCTCTCTTGAATTCTGTATTTTTTGAAATTTATTTTAGAATCTCTCGAGTGGAAATCTTTAATGGTACAATATGTAATACTCTGCCGTATTCCTTATTTATTCCTTGCTTAAGTTTTATGTTTATAAACTATATCTAACTCTACGGAATTTATTGCTTTTATTTCATTTTCAAAAAATTTGTTTACAAAGGAAGTTTTTATATTTATTTATTTCACGTCCACTTTGTTTCAAATTTATTTGGAAAGAAATATAGTTTCGTCCGCAATAATTCTTTATATATATATATATATATATATATATATATATATATATATACCATAAAATTTTGCGTACCAGGAAAAGTCGTCAAAATGAAACGAAATTTTATATATGTAAGAACTACTTTGATAAAAGTAAGTGATTAGAATTTCAAAGAAAAAGGATAATGTATATTGCAGAAAGAAGTACAAATGAACGCACGTTTTAGTACTCTGTTCGACACCCTCTAGCACAATGCAAGATGTGATACGAGCGGGTATTGAATCACACAAGTTTCATATAATGTCCTGAGACATCTCGCGTTCCACAGTTGCTGTAAACGGGCCTCTAGTTCGACCAAACTCGTACGCTGTCCAACTTGCCATCCCAAATGATCCCAGATATGATCGATTGGTGACAAATCTAGGGATTGAGAAGGCCAGGGAAGGGTGGTAATGTGACAGAGGTAAACTTGTGACATCTTTGCTGTGTGTGGCCGAGCATTGTCTTGTTGAAAAATGACTCCTGGAAGACAAGCGATGAGTGGTATCACATGTGGCTGAAAGATGTCGTGGACGTATCGCTGGGCTGTCAATGTGCCATGGATCAATATTAGAGGTGACCAAGTATTGTGAGCAATAGAATTCCATGCCATCACACCAGCTGTGGGAGAGGTGTGTAGCTGTAAAGTGAAGGCCAGATTAAGGTATTCAACACGGGTCCTCTACACACACGATTGTCATCACTGCTCAAATTAAATCTTGTTTCGTTACTGAAGACGACCTGGTTCCATTTCGTTGCAATCACGTCGGGCGCGACCCTACACGAAACAAAGGCGTCCGGTGGGTTGGAGGTCATTGATAGCACTCGTAATGGGCGCCGCGATACCAGATATTCTTTAGCCAGGCACCTTGCGATGGTTCGGGAAGACACAGGGGCCCGTACTAAAGATGCTACCGGTGTCTGGACAGCAGCCAATGAGGCAGTTGCCTCTACGCGTGCGTGTCGTATGATGTGACGGTCTTTTCTACGACTGGTCTGCTGAGGGCATCCTGAGCCTGGTCGCCGTGTAAATGACGTTTTTTCTGTCCACTGGTCCCAACGTTTCCTCATAGTCAAATCCGAACTGCCTACTTGATGAGTTACTCGCCGAGCAGACCACCCAGACTCGTATCGATTATCGTATTGTATCGTAATTATAAATATTGTATCGTAATTTAAATGTTATTTGTCTTAAGTACGGCGTCGGCAATCTACCCCTTTAAGACCCGAAATATTTTTATCTGTAAATATTAAATTCTTTTTTTAATAACACTATATTGACTCCAATGACAGTCGAAAAAATAATTTAAAAAATTTGGCTCCACCCCTGGAATGTAGACGGTATCCACATGATCGTGCGGGTTGAGATTTATTTGTGAAACAGGTCACCTGTAAAAGTTTACGAGTTATACATTTTTTAGCTCTACGTTGATAGAAGAAACAATCTTAATTCAACTAAAATTGTTACAAATAAGGAAATTAGTGATGTATAAATAATTCTTTTATATTGACCCATTATTTATTTACTGTAAAAATCTTTAAAGCATGTTTTTGTTTTTGACAAGTATAAATAGACACTGCAGTTTTCATAACATGTTTTCGAACAGCTGTCACTGTTTTCAAATCTGTATTTGTGAGGCATTGAAATGTCATCAATGCATCGAAAATGGCTATACATGTCGGCCAGGATAAAAGGCATGACATGTATAGCAGGTGGATTATAACATTTTGATTTTTTTGAGGGAGGAATTACTGCACTGTCATCAGTTAAAAGAAGCTGCTTCAGTTATCTCTAATTTAAAATTTAAGCGATCCATTTTGATTTTTGGAGGAATTTTTTTATCTCATATTGCATCTTGTTTGTACCGAAACCAAGAATTTGCTACAGCTAAAGCAATAAAATGAATGCTTTCAAGAGACTTTGATGGTAAAAGATGATCCAAAATTGTCTTTACATTAAACATATTTCCAAGTTTTTCTTCATCGCTTTCACATGAACTGGATTCTCCATCCAGTATACAATTATTAGTTCATATGTTTTCTGCACAGCTTAGTCATCAACTGAGAGATCATTAAGTTTAGAATCTGATTTATTTATCAATTGCAATATTTCTTCTTATGTGAGAATTATTTTGCTTCTAGACAACTCTAAAAGGTTTTTGCTTAAGGTATCCGACTACGTTCGGAACCGTGATTTTGCAAAAGCATATAAATGGATAAAATTTATGATATTTAGTGTCTCTTAGATTAGAATACGTGTATAAAATTGTTTTAAGAATATTGCCTAAATATTACATTTAAATATTTTTTTAATTTTTATATATAATATTCTTAAAACAATTTTATGCATGTATTCTAATCTAAGTGACACTAAATATTATGAAAATTATCCATTTATCCGCTTTTTTTTAAACTACAATTCCTAACGTTGTCGGATACCTTAAAAGTTAGCACAGTATCCCATGAAAACTAATAACATCTTTTAGAAAATTTTATTGCTTAAAAAAATTAAAATATTTAAACCACATCTTACCAAGTCTCACCGTAAAACCCCGGATTTTTTGGGGGAAGGGGGAGGAGATATTGATGCAGATATCTGTGTAAACAATGAAAATGCCATAGTCTTCAACAAAATGTATGACAATTTACAAAATTTCTTGTATGACAGAGGAAATTAATTATAAAAAAGAACGAGAGAAAGAAGAAAGGGACTCGTCCATGGCAACCCCAAGGAAATTGGGTATTAATTATATAGCAATATATTTGTTTTTATTTAGGCTTTTATCAACATTATTGAAACAGAAAAGAAAAATCACATGACACTTATCTTTACAGCTGCAGGGTAGCTGCATCAAGTAACGCCCAAGTCGCACGATCGTGCAGTTACGGAAATCCCGAGTCCTACAAGCAACATCAATAAAGTCTAATTAAAAGTTTTCTATTTTACTATTTAAACATTAAGACAAACATGTGTATCTGAGCAGTTAAAAATATACTAATAATTACCTCTTTACGACAGACGAAAAGAAGACGTGTTTACGTTGTATTTGTAAACAAAGATAGAGTTGCCAGCTGAAAGTAAAACATGGAATACAACCACAGCCTGCTGATAAAAAGTGATACTTTTCACTTACTGCAGCGTTTCTCAAACTGTGGGGTGCGCCACCTAGGGGGTGGTGATAACCCTACGAGGGGGGCGCGAGCATATTGAAAATCCGAAAACAAAAAATTATTTAAGAAAATTATTAAATTTTGTAAAGTAAACAAATAAAATACATTCTGACATAATAAGAAAATAAAATACACATTTACAATCATATAATACACTTATAAATGTATCAGTATACTGCACCATATATTTTATAATTAATTTAAAAATACTAAGTTAAGAACAAGTTTAAAAATTACCAGTCACCCCATGGATTTGTTATACAAAAAATTAAATAAAAAATTAACACTTATTTTGATAATTTGTACGGCTTATAATTAATCCCTTAACTGCCGGTTAAAATTCACTCAAATCCTTCCCCAATGCCACCGTTTTCCACGTAGACGCGCGTATGTGATGTATTGAGGGGGGGAGGAGGAAGAAAAGGAATAAAAATAAGCAAATCCTATGAAATTAGTAAATCCTTTGTGCAAACTCTGTCAATCTATTCTTGTTGCTTTTCAAAGCCTTCGGAATAATTTCATGGATAGCAGTATACAAAAAGGATCGTACTTCGGAAGGACATATATATACGACCGGGGCAATTATCATTTTAGTTGAGTGAGACGTTTATATACGTTGGTTACACTTACGAGGTTAAATTCATGTTGTAGCTTTAGCGTCAAAGTATAGTGTTATCGAATTCAATACATTGTTGTTGTCTGGAGGGGGGGGG
>BMAV01014779.1:47537-57781 GCA_019973955.1 Trichonephila inaurata madagascariensis
AATGAAAAAAATATTGCATCTTTGAAGAAAAATGATAATTGCATATTCTTTTTAAATTCTGAGGTTACTATACATTACTTCGCATTAAAAATATTCGTTTTTTTACATACTCTGACTTTGAATTTCCTGTGGGCAGGAAAGAGCAACTAAACGATACATAAAACATCAAGGCATAAAATTTTAATGGCCTTCAACATATTGAGGCATCTTTAAATTAAACATCTAAGTACTTTTTCTGAGGTTCAGAAGACATTTTAGATGAGGATTTAGTGCCGCGTCAATTGGGAGTTAAAGTTTTCCTCTCACGTTTTAACTTCACAGAATGGCAGGTGTCATTATCAGAACAAATGGTTTCTTTTATTAGAACATTCGCTCGACAGTTGCAGTTAAAATAAGTTATTCGTTAACATTTGCTCTGAAAGAAGGGTATAAAAAGAACATAAAATGAAAAGTTTTATTGTTTGCTTTTTTTCAGACTTTTTTTTTTCACTACTTTTTTAAAGTACTCTAGTAAAAGAAGCTCTTATTACTTTTTATAAAAAAAAGTTCCAAAAGGTTAGGCAGTCGCAAAAAGGAATGATTCTGTTTCTTTTGAAAAATAGAATAATGTGTGCAATTGCTTATGATCATTTAAAAATTCTTCCAATTCCAAAGGTATAGTTACCTTATATCCCTTATTCATCTTACATATACTACATCTCCTTCTTCTCTAATGGGGCTGCGCATTGGTATTTAACCTTTGCAGACCTATTAGCTGGTATCACTTTTTAGTGCGGCACCATATAGGCGATACTAATTACCGCAAGTAATTTTGACGTCCAGTTTCCTCCCAAGAGGGAGGCCCTGAGCTCTGGCGATGTGAAACTGTACTTTAAGATTTTAATTTTGCTGATAGCACCGAAGGCAAACAGGTACTCAAGGGAATTTTTTTCATGCCTTATAATCATACGACATGGCCGCTGTCGATTTTCTGCATCATGAAAATCTACCGACTTGGGTCGGGGCCGAACCCGCAACCTTGAGGGCAGAAGACCAGCAACAAACCAACCACGCCACCCAGCTGGCTGATGTGCTAAATCAAATTTGCAGACATATTCTGGAAATTACTTCTTGGTTATACATAAATGTAGGACATATATGCAAGAAGGAAAAAAAATAATTGGATTTGTGAGCAAATTTAATTTCTTTAAAAGATTTTGCAACGGGAAGAAATAATAATTAGAAACATGAATACAAAGTTATACATTCCTACAACTTCAAAACGTTTTAGACACTTTTTATGATCCAAAGAAGGAAAAAAAAAACATGTTAAAGATAAGTTATTTGAAATCGTAATAAAAAAAATTGACGCACATAACTTTATCATATATTATCAGCATCAGCAGGCAGAAAAAAAAATCCTTTTTTTACTGTGTTATTCTGAGAATTTATATATATATGGAGATAAAATATTATTCAGGACTAGTATAAATGATTCGTTTGTTTTGAAAAGGCTATATTTTCTAAAGTATTACACGTACACATACGAAAATTATATGAAAAGAACCACAAACTCACCAAATTCGTATTGTGTATTCTGGGGCAAGGACAATCCATGTTTAATCTTGATAATTGACAGAGATTCGGGAAAGGCGAATATTTACTTCACAGGGTCACAAACAAAGATGTATTGGCCATTTTTCTTCCCTGATCAAACTGTGTCCGGTAAATGTTATTTGGATATACTGTAGTTGAGTCTGTTTTTGAAACTCAATACTCAAAGCAGAGATTTTGTCTTCCTACAAGATGCGACCCTCTCATTGACACCTCCCAATTCATGACTACCTAAATAATGAAATTTTGCAGCCCTGGATTCAGTGACGTAACGGAGAATATAAGGGCCCGCCTGTCAGGTTTTGGGCCCCAAACCCAAATACGTACTTTGCATCAGTCGAACTTTGGGCCTCCCTAGTGTCCCTGGGCCCCCTCGCAATGCTGAGGATGCGGGGCTGTACGATACGCCACTGCCTGGGCTGGAAGTATTGGTGAGAATGATCTAAATTTGTTCCCCTGGCCTCCTAGATTCCCTGATTTAACGCCAGGTGACTTCCTATGTGGCGGTAATTTAAATCCTCACAAATGCAATTCTTAATCAAATTGAAATAATGCAATTTTCAGGACTCTGCTACAAAATGTATGGAATGAGCTTGATTAACACCTGGACGTGTGTCGAATAGAAGGTATATAAACTTTGCGAGTTTGTGGGTTTTTTTCATAAATCTTTCATGTGCATACGCGAAATACTTTTGAAAATATAGACTTTTCAAAATGAATGAATTATTTATGATAATCCTGTGTATTTATGATGAACGGAAAGTAATAATTTCATAATTTCAATCCAGAATGAAAAGGAAAAAAGGTGTTTCCTGTACTCATCAGGATTTACGTATTTACGGGCTTTTTAAGATATTGGCATTCCCCCCCCCCCCACACACACACAATGTTATCTCTATGAAAAGAGAAATAGAAGAGAAGGAAACTCTTTTTGCTGTATACGTTTCTAATAGTTGCAAATAATTATCCAGAGTACTGAACCACAATAAAAATTAATTTTATTGTACCATCTAACATTTCACTAGATTCAATTGTAAATTTACTACAAATGTGTTAAATTTCTATAAAAATTCAAGGGACGTTTTTTTAAAGTGAAACTTCTTTAGGAGCGAGAGTGAATGGGAAATTTGCCCAGTTTTNACACACACACACAAATGTGTTAAATTTCTATAAAAATACAAGCGACGTTTTTTGAAGTGAAACTTCTTTAGGAGCGAGAGTGAATGGGAAATTTGCCCAGTTTTATGTTAGGGTGAAAAAGCGAACGGAAGTAAGAGAGCGGGGGGCACCACGTGAATTGCTTCATATCCGTGAAAATGTTGGAGGATTGCCAAGGGGAAATTGCAGCAGAGGTGTGTAGTGGGGTCTCTTGCTGCTTCGAACGAAAGGCGCTTAGGTATTGGAGACATAAAGTGAGTACCTCTGCTACTCATAACGAACTCGCGTGGCGTGTTTTCGTAGATTTTACAAAAAAACGTGCCGTTTTGAATGAATAAACACAGCCAAAATATTACCATTACAAGGCTTTTCCCGTTAAGGGAATATCTGGGGCATTGTGTATATGTCACTATCGTTCGCGCCAGAATCACTACGGATAATGTCTTGTAAGCACACACAGTGACTTCTGTCTGTGATGCATTAAGTTTACATTATTAATTTTCATTTCCGTTGAATTATAATTAATTCTAGTCAAAATGCCTAGAACAGATGCAAAAAGAGGAAAAGAGTTTCGTGAAAAGGAAAAAGGAAAACTAGCAGCAAGTCAAGTCGAAAGTCTATATATCACCAGGTAGTCCTTTTGCAGGTGTTACCATCTTCAGTCATAAAGTTCTAATGCTATACACACCAGAGGCTGCTGCAATCATTGTATCCGATGATAATTAAAATACGATTATCTTAACTGGAGTGTAATGTTAGTTTTGCTTCTCAGAAGAAGCAAGGCCAATCATTGAATTCTTGAAACGGACGCTGAATTTGACAATGAATACAGATTCTAGAGAAAAACAAGTAATATAAAAAAATAGTTTTTAAGTCAATTCCTACTTAGATCAACAACGAAATATTTTATTTTAGGTACTTTTTATTAAATAGTTCTAATTAATATAAATATCTATATACATAGGACAGAATCACAACATTAAGTGGTAATTAGTTTTTTTAAGAATCATTAAAGTATCGTATTGTCCTTTTAATTTCAGTCCAACTGAATGCTTTAACACGTGAGAAAAAAGCCTTTTCAAGTTTTGATGCAAGTCGCCAAAAGGGTCGCTAAGTCGCCAACGTGACTTTATTTGTAATTCTTTAAATAATTAGTTTTAATCAATTAATTTTTATTAATTATAATTAAATTATTGTATTGTCATCCAAAATGATCCTGTATATAAAATTTCAGCTCAATTCAGCGCTTTAAAATGTATTTTATTAACGATTGAAAATTCCACCAAGATAAATAAATAAATATACAAATATATAAATAAATAAATATATGGACAGTACGAGCTAATAGTAGGAATTGAAAAACAAGAAGATAAGGAATCCACGATTAATGCAGTTTTCTCGCGTTTTTTGATTGACTACAATCAAGGATTTTTATATCCTACTTCAGTTACCACACACTTATTGTGTCTTTCTTGAAAAATGATGATGCAGAAAATTGAATAAAAATATTATTTTCATGCAGTAAATGAAGTTCAAATTTTATTTGATTAAAATAAGTTCTCCCAGTAGTTTAATATAATTTGATCTATTCCTGCATTTACGGCCAATGTCGCCAAAGAAGTTTCCCTTCTATCGCGTGGCTTTCCACGCTCTTTTTTTTATCTTCAAAGGTTCCACAAGATTACTTAAAATATTTACATTTTTTCCTATTTTTTTATATCCTTTTCTCTTTTTAAACATAAAAATACTCAATTTATACAAATCTTACACACCAAGAAAAACAAACAAAAATCCCTAAGGCAAGGGCAAACTTTGATGTTCATTATTTATCAGAGAGTTATATAAATTACGATGATATTTGAGCATTTAAGATTTTAATTTGTTACCAAAACATAAAAAAGTATTTTTAAAATAAAAACATAAGGTAAATGCCAGTTTCATTTTCAACAAAAACCAGTTATCGTAAATTTCACCAGTCCGAGTTTCGAAATTAATTATGTGTGGTAAAGACAGAAAGGAAAGGTGATACTGGATTGGAGCCAAATATAATCTGAAAAAAATGAATGCAGTGTAATTTATAATAAATGAAAAACAGGGGAAATGTTTTGGAAATAATGGAACCCAGTAAGGAAATTTAAACCAAACCGTCATCATTTATTAAACACTGTATTGATATTTTCGTATGAGTTATGTCCATTTTTGTTCCCATTGCTAGCAGTTAAGCTGTAATGAGTCTTGATGGTTCTTTAAAAGGTGTTCCGTTACTCGATAAATCTGAAAAAAATATCTAAAAAAAATTGTTAATGGGAGATATTTGAAACTGATTCTCTTTTCTTCTTTACTAGGCAAACACTAATGGTTGTTTGATTTTCTAAATGCTTAAGTTATGAAGTCAGCTTTATTAAAAATAAGTAAACGTTTAAAAGAAAGAAAATGTTGCCTTTTCAATATTTCAGATTGATATGTTTATAATTTATGTAGATTTATTTCCAATGTATTGGGGAAGGGGAAGTAATAAGGAGTTATTTAATTTAACAGCCTTATTCCTTATTATTTCAGCTTAGCAAATCTCCAGAAATGTATCTGTTTCTGGTAACATGAGGTTTTGAAATCCTAAGTAATGTATTTCATAATAATTGTTGCAAATTTGAGTGAAGGAAAAGCAGTCGATGATTACAATCATTAGAATAATAACAGATTTATTATTGGACAAGGGCGAACAAATGACCACACGAAGAAAAATCAACGAATATACACAAAGAAATATTATAACGGATCATTTACAACAATAAAAATCACATTCATTATGAACAAGCTTTACGATGTTCGCGCGCGAGAAATGGCCCTCTGAAACAGTTACGCTTGCAAGAACTCAGACAAAGTCTCTGTCTTATAACAGTCAACGCGCAAGACCGAATTCTGATCTTGTCTGACACTCTTCTGAACTCCACTTTATATAGACTCATTGAACTGATTAGAATAGTAGATACCAGAGACTTCTTGATGATTCCTTGGCGATATATTTTCACCAAATTTGTCACCAAGGGTGATAAAGCCACCAATCTAGCATCTCCGATAGCATCTTCTTCGGTTGTCATGATTTTACTTTCAAGTTTATGTCTGGAAGCGAGCTTTGCCTGTAAATTTTCCCTTTAAGAGAGTTCCACTGCAGGGAAAACAGCTTACGTGGTGTGTTTTATAAGTTATTCGTATTAATTATTGAGTTATTTTTAACAATGAAATATTTCATTAGTTCAGAAAGATCATATACGCTTAATTTACACCTTTTTCAGTTTCGAAACCACATTTGGTTATTATTCCAAGATTTTTATCTGAATTAGAACAATTATTTCATGCTACAGTTTTTCAGTGGAAACGAGTTTTAAAGTAGAAGCATTTGGGAATTATAAAATACTGTTTTGTGTTTAGTGAATGGGTACATGTTTTAATTTGTAGAATTATTTTACCTTTAAAAATTAATACTGATTTAGCGTCAAAAACTGTAATTTTTTAATAAAATGACTAATTTAGAGTAGTTAGTAACTATTAAAAATAAAGGTATTTCAGTTACTTAAATTTATGTGAAGAAATATTGATATTAAAAGGACAAAAACCGGAGCTATACAAGCATATACTTTTGGTTATAAAATGTTGAGCTACTGATGACGAATGCTCTAAAGTTCTTTTCTTTCCGCAATAAATATATAAAATACCTTTCAATGATATTTATAAGAGAAAATGGCAAGAAATTTTTGACACATTACTTTATAATGTTGTACATGTAAAACATTGTTAACAGAAAAAAAAAGAAGAATTTTTAAGAACATTAACATTAAGAATTTTTAACTCATTTTTTTTCCTGCATTTCTTTTTTCTTCCTTTTTTGGGGGTTGTTTTTCTTTTCTAGAAAAAGAAGCTCCGATTTTTTTTATTAAATTATATTTCTGTTAGTTTTCCAATGTTATTGTTTAAAAAGGTAATTATGGATTACAAAAACTAAGAAATATTCTGTTTTCTCAATTTGTACCACTTGTATGCATTCAGATTTAATGTGAATTGCAATTAGTTAACACATGCATGAATTAAGTAAAAATCATTCCATAACACAGAAGTCAATTTTAAAAATACTGGATCTAGATTCAAAGTGCAACAAATGGAATACATATCAATAATATGGTATTCATAATCCATTGGATTAGTTATGTCAAGATGAAATGACAGATAGATTAGTTATGTCAGTGTCAAACGCTTGGAGACAGTCTTGTAGACTTAAAAGACGATACAAAAACCTTAGAAAACATGAACCATTCTGTGTTTTATATATATATATATACAAAGTATGACACACGCACACAAAAAAATGTAACTAAGTGTATATCTTGAAAAAAGAGGGGAGTTGGCAACAACTGTTTTGGTGACGTCATCCTACACCTCATCTCTATCAATTTGGCCAGTTTCGCTTTAATGGATTATGTCAGCTAGAAGAAATGCGCCATTGAGTGAAAACGTGCAACTGCATTCTGCCGGAAAAATGTTGTATCAACATCAATTTTCTTGTGAAGCAAATAGCCACGAAAAACTTTCCAATATTAACTGAAGGTTATGGAGATGAATCTTTGTCTAGTGAACATGTGTTTGAATGGTATCAGAGGTTTTCAGGGGCAATTAACAGTGTGTGAGATGATGAACTTGCTGGGCACCTTAGGTCAGCGATTACAGTCCAAAACATAACCAACATTCGTGATATGAGAGGGTTCCCACTCACATCCTTGATCAAACTGTTAATCAACACCACTACGTTGAAGTACTAAAAAGACTTTGCGAAAAAATTAGGAAAAAAAGGACAAAATTGGGGAGTGATGGATGGCTGTTACACCAAGACAATGCATCCGCTCAAATGGCCCTATCGGTCAAGCAGTTTCTAACCATCAAAAACATTACAGTGATGGAGCATCCTCCTTATTCACCTGATTTGGCACCATTTTTGTATTTCGTACAGTTAAATCTTGTTAAAAGGAACATATTTTACCTCAGCTCAAGAGGTTGAATCAAAAACAAAAAATCTCTTAAAGGGACTTCAAAAACCTCGTTCCAGAATTGTTACCAGCGATGGCATCACCAAATGCAGAAGTATTTGAATGCCGAAGGAAACTACTTTGTAGGGGATTCTGTCCCGAAAAACTGATTCTGTAAATACCACGATTTATTGTATTTATTGTACCAGTCTCCTTTTTTGTGTCATACCTCGTGTACATAAAAACTCTTTTTCCCCCTCTAAATTACTTGAAAATAATTATTTTATGTGTAATTTTATTAACCCGTGATCACTCGCGCCTGTTTTTGCTACCTTCGTTACTCGCGGGGTGTAGAGACCACCCCAAACTTTTAACGCGTGTATTTAATTATAAAAATAAAAATTAAGTCATTATGATACATATTTATAAAGTACAAGATGTGTTTTGTATTATACAAATAAAATTATTTAATTTATTGCACACAAATGAGACTAACATTAATTTAAACTAAACATACAAAATTTTCATTTTAAAACACATAATTTTATATTTTTTCATAAACCAGTATATAAAACGTATATGCCAGTAATAAATATACTTTATAATTAATGAGATAATGATAGTAGAAAGTAGAAAAATAATATTTTAATCATTTTCCAAACTTTCAGAGCAGACTGTATACAAATGCTCAACTTCTCGCGGGAATTCTCAGCCCTCCAGATAAACTTTTCAAGGTCATTACATTCCAACCGTTCCTTAAAGAGGGATTGCATCACGCCTGAAGGTTCAATGACCTAAAATGTGCAGCTACAGAAAAAATCGTGGTTCTGCACATTCTTTTTAGAAATCTGGGAGGATTTTCTTGTTGCTGGGGTGTAGAGAACACCCCGCGCGAGTGATCGCGGGTTAATAAGGATGAGTGCTGTATCTATATTTTGAATCGATGAAACACTTTTCCTTAATTTAAGGCTGTCTTCGGTTAATGTTAAGAATATGACCCGAATTTGGGACATTTTTTCAGATATAAAAGAAATGAAACATTAATATGATCACTATTCTTTAGAGAGCAGGATTTTTATCATGCTTTCCATTTTTAACCGAGTTGATTCATTTTATCTGGTGTAAAATGTGTTTTGCGTTTTTTCTCCTATATCGTAATGTTAAATGGTCTATGCCTTCACGTATTAATATGAAAAATAAAGTATTAATTTAATATTTTGACACTTTTAAAAACACTATATTGTTAACAGAGGTATGAGTTATAGTACTGCAAATTTCCATGGAAATTGAGGCATTTTTTCTGCATGAAAATGTGTTTCGCGTTTAGTTCAAGCTCTCATACTTTTACCGAAGACAGCCTTAATGTGGATGAAAAATAGCGCGACCAATTCAGTAGGATTCAACACGAACAAATAAAAAAAAGTGACTGTTAAAAAAAAAGAAGCTGTATTAGATACAAATTGAAAGAAATAATTCTTGTTTTTTAAATAGAGATATAAAATAAGTAATACTAAGCTCTCTGATCATGTTTGAAAAATTTAATACTGGGGATTTATTTTTAAACAAAAGTAATATTTTTTTTCCCTTTTAATCTTATACATATTTAAAAGAAGTCTTAGAGCGTTTTATTAATGAGAGAATATTGTGTTTTCAAAGCAAAAACTTCTTGCTTGAAAAGATAAAAGAATCCCATTATCTTAGCATCACGCTTTACGGATTTATCTGCTTTTATTTCGACACAGAAAAAAAGAGGTATAAAAAATGCGCAAGAGAAGTACTTTTCTGTGTTCTTAAAAGTGTGTGAATTCCAGATAATCTCACAAATACCGACGAATTAAGATCTAAAGAAATAAAAAAGAAATATAGCCTTTGTAGTTATTATGAAGTTAATGTTTCATTAGTTTTTGGATTGCATTTTATGCTTGAAGAATGGATGTTATTATCTGAGAACTAGATGACTGAGTTTCAGTATATTTTATTCATTAAAAGAAAGAGTAATTTAATGTTTTATCGAGTACTATTAAAGAAGGATCAAAGATATTTAGGCATTAAATTTGTAATACCTCTATTAGTGATGTTCATTATTTACTGCAAAATACCCTATAAATAGAATTTTCACTGAAAGAAACACATTATTTTCAAAGCAGAAAGGTAATTCGTGTTTTTATGCAAATTTTGTTAACAACTTCTATACAGCTACACTGCTGGCCAACGTAAATGACACACCCTGAAGGAAACATACAAATAACATGAAATTTACATTATGCATTAGCAGAGGTGAGATATGCAAATGATTAGAATTTCAGCTCAGAAACACATCACGCGCTTCTGTGGCGCCACCTCAAAGCGCTATTTAAGGTTTGGAGATTTCGACGATTTCAAGTTCGGGAATTGTGTTTTTCTTGTGGTTTTTTCAAAAAGTCTCTTAGAAAACAGCGATCAGCTTTTGATCAAGTATCCGAGTTCGACAGAGGAAGG
>BMAV01014780.1:0-79108 GCA_019973955.1 Trichonephila inaurata madagascariensis
GCCAACATGAGAAGGAAGCAACACAACATCCTTGCTTAAATCCACTCACACATAAATGCTATTGTATAGCCTACCAAACCCTCTAGCTTCTGAACTTGTCCAAGCCGATCTAAGCTCGTATACGTAAAAGTAAACGTATTTCTTCAGAAGTTTATGGCCTAAAAATCTTTTTATTCGAAAGTATTAAATTCTACAAAAAAAAAAAACTTACTTAAATAATGATACCAGGAATAAAGGAGCGATCAGATGAAACTGCATATCGATTGCCACATGCCAAAGTGGGATATAACACTGCAAATGAGTATAAGAGTAGTTAATAACTAATTGTTGATGGTTGATCAACTACAGCTTATATGCAATTAAATGTTTTCTAAAATAGTAATTTTTCTGCTTTTTCATACTTTCCCTCTAACATTTTTGACCCCGGGGTACGCCAGTGATCCTTCTCTATTTTCGACCCTCCATCTTGTCATCCAATTTCTTCTTTTCCCGTCCAGACCACAGACCTGTAAATGTTTGGCGCAGTATAGCCAAAACTGGCTCTTGAGCCATAAAATACCAAACTCAACTCAACTCAACTCAACCCGCTAACATTTTAAGTCCAATAAAGTATTTTTGTTTTCTATCATGAAAAAATAATAACTTCTATCATGAATGTATAAAATAATGGAATAATGTTCAAAAAATAAATTAAATAATTAAGTATTTTAAATAATAAAATGTTTTGTATATGTACTAGAATTTACATCACCTTATATTTCGGTGTATTACGAGGACCTACTTTTTTTAAAAAAAATATTTAGTGGCATTCGCTGTTAAAAACGCGCACCCTTTTTCTTACGAAGAAACCTAAAATGTATATGTCCAATATTCTTATCCTTTGATAAAAATTGCTCTCATAAAAACAACGGAACACAATATAAAGTACTAATCTTCTTAGGTAAGAAGTATAACATTGAAACCCATGATTTCCTTAAAAAGAAAACATTCATATGCTCGAGAAAGATGGGTGTGTATATAAATGGTGTATTACTTTCATGAATTAATTTTTAAAGTTTATATCATACCTATCTTGGTAGCTGTTGAAAGATATTTAATTTCAGAAATGCCAATCAAAAGTTTTTGTCACATCTTTACAGGAAAGAAGCTAAAGTTTTTAACATTGTTCACACATAATAAATAGCTTGTCAGAAGCTTTGACTTAAATTCACTTATATTGAGTATATGTACGTATACATGCGCTTCTCAAATCCGGATGACTAGTTCTACGTTTTCTAGTCCACGTGCAAATACATTTTTTAGTAACAAATTTAGCATGCAGTTTAGGTGATTTATTTATTTTTTCATACAGTATACACAAATGTTTGTTTATAAATATGTCTCAATTTACTATTTGAACATTCAAGTGGGAAATTGAATCAGTGAACACTTCTTCCGTAAGTTGCGAACTACAAAGGACAAAAATAAAAGCGCTTAACGTCTGGCCTGAATACGGTTCCCCTTTAGTCCTAGTCTTCTATAATGAGTGTTTTAGGACTTCATAACACCTATGCCAAGGTTCATGAACAGCCTCCACAGGTGATCTAGGTATCGAGCACTACGGCAGCACTGTCTAACACTACTGCTTGATTATGCATTCCATTACATGGAGAGTCTAATTAAGACATTCCCAAAAAACGCCTAATGATCTAAAAAAGGCAAAAGCAAAAGCGTCGACAATACCCGACATCTAAACAAGAGCCTGCCCAAAACGTCAATATTAAAACTTTCCTACGAAACTCAGATTTACTGGAAACGTGTATCAATTGCCGTAATGGATGAGAAAGTACTTTCTCTAAGTATCACTCAGAAGTTTATCAAGAAAAAAACAATTCTTCTTTAGGAAGGGGGTATGAAGCAACCCTTCCTTCCGCGATTCGTAAATAATAAAGGACAAGAATAAAAGCGCTTAACGACTAGCCCGAATTGGGATTCGTTTCCTCCCAGCATTCTAAGGAATGCATGCAGTAGCTTTGGAGTGGTATGCAGTGGCTGAAATAAAACACTTCTGACAGGGTCAACCTGACCTTGAAGTATTTTTGTTTATATATTTCAATCAGATGTCTAATTCAGTTTTTTAAATTTAGAACGTGTAGAAAAATTCCTATGTCCCAGTCGGCAGTTTTGACATATTAAATTCTTATTCTAACCAATGATAAGCTCTCTATCTTTGAAACAAGATGCTTACATTTATGAGAATGTCTATGTATTTGCTGTATTAAATTTAAGCCATTTTATCGATCAATGCGTTTTAAATGTAGTAAAAAATAATTTTTCTAACGTTGTAAACATGTATGAACATCTTATTAATGCAAACGTTTTAAAATGGGTGAAGCATACTTCTTTGCTTTACTAAAGTTGTTTTACTACTTATTAAAGTATTCTAAAAAATTGTTACCTGTTCCCACGTAGTTTGAAAGTTGTTAATGAAAAATAAATTCCACCACCAAGATTCTTTGCAAACTGGATTAGTGTCATAAGTCGGCCATAAAGGACCCGAACCCGTGTAGGAAAATAAAGTAGCGTAAAATCCCAGTATCATTGCACTTAAAGGTGCAGTTCTGCAAGAGAAAGTTTATGCAATGTTAAGATTTTCATTAAAAATTTAAGCCTTATTTAAAAACTCAGTGAAAATTTAACACAGGGTGCTTCATAAAGAAGTATACAATTTAAATGCACTATAAATCAAGAGAAAAGTAAGGTATTAAGTTACCTATAAGAGAATGGTATCGTATTATTTTAATTTGTTTTAAAGACAGTCACAAATGTTTTATGTACCATGTGGTTATAATTAAAGTTACACTATTTAGAGGCAAGTAGAACCTGTTCTAGCTATCGGATTTTGATGAAATTTGGAATTTGTACTATATGAACCCTGGAAAAAAGATTTCTGCAATAATAATAAAAAAAAAAGTGCAAATTTTGACCACCAGATGGCTTTTATCGAATATTCCTTAGGCAATTCCGTAAAACCTCTATATAAACTTGCATTCATAGCCAGAGAATTATTTAGCAGCCGTTTTTCATCGTTAGTCATGCCCTTACAAAAAAAAAAAAAAAGATCGAACTTTACTGGTAAAACTGTTTTATCAGAATGGCAGCAACCACTTACCTGCTCTGCGTGAATATCGTCGTTTAAAGGATGTGTGAAAAGGTCCATATAGAGGATTAGTTTGAGGAAGATGATTATGAAATTTGAAGAAACTGGGAATTTGGGTGTGCTGCCCGGAAGAGGACGGAAACCGGTTGGGACTGAAACTGTGGAAGAAGTCGCTAATGCTATGGTTGAAAAAGCCTCCAATTCCATCTATTCTTCAGCAAGTGGTGTCACGCGTGTTGGAGATTTCATGGTTGACAGTACGAAATATTCTGCGATACATTTTGAAATGGTATCCATATAAGATCCACGTGATGCAAATGCTGAAACCTCAAGATCAGAAAACACGTCTTGAATTTTCTTGCCGGTTTTTGGCGAGAATGAAAGTTGAGGATGCATGGCATTGGAAAATTCTATGGTCAGATGAGGCGCACTTTTATTTAGATGGAGCTGTGAATACTCAAAATTGCCGCATATGGAGCACTTCACCTCCAAATATCCTGCATCAACAACCACTGCATTCTAATAACATGACTGCTTGGTGTGGATTTACTGCTGAGTTTATCCTCGGACTTTTTTTTCTTTCGAACTCTCACTTCACAAGGTCCTAAGATATGCTCTTTTACGAATCCACATTAGAGTGAACTTCAACAACTGGACATTCCTGCTTTACAGGAACGGCAATGTTTGCAAACCAATATCTTTATGCAAAATGGAGCAACTCCTCATATTGGGCGTCAAGTCAAAGCACTGCTTAGTGCTAACTTTGACGATAATCGTGTAATATCCAGTCATTTTCCGGATGTATGGCCTTCGCGTTCACCCGACTTAAATCCCTGTGATTTCTGGCTGCGGGTATTTCTAAAAGACTGTGTTTATATCCGAGGAATTAGGACTTAACCTGATTTGAAAGTTAGAATTATGCGCCATGCGGCTGATTTCCCTCGTGAATTGCTTCACGCTAACATTGAAAACACTGTAAGGCGCTTTCTACTCGTTATTGATGTCGATGGAGCACATATTGAGCCTATTCTGTAATTGAATACATTTTAACGATTCTAACATATCATTTATGTACCACGTTTCTTCCTGGTGGTCAAAATTTGAACTATTTTTTTACTGCAGAAACGGGGGCGGGGGGGGGGGGGGATAGCATGTAGTCCAAGTTTCATCAAAATCCGATAAGCAGAACGGGTTTTACAGGCCTCTGAATAGTGTAACTTTAATTATAACCACCTGGTATAAAGCTTTAGTCATACGAGACGCAGAGAGCCGGTATTTCATTTCCTCCTAAGCGCATGTCAATATATCTGAATTATGTACATCAATAGTGGCTTTATGCGCTGTTTCAACTCCACTAAATCAACAGAAAAGTGAAAGGACGAATATCTTGTCCCTTCACTGAAAAGAAACCACACTGTGGAGTTAGGACTTTTAAGTGTCCATTGGATGAATGACACGTTGTAGTTCGTGGCTACTCTAATCCATCGTTTAGGTTTCTCATCGAGGTAATCTAACACTAAGACCAACCAGAGAGGTGGTGCAACCACCAATTGGAAAACGAATTTGTCACTGTTACCCTGCAACTGCGCAGAGAGCCAGATTTTAAATAGCCCAAAGATGGCTCAAATGACAGTTTGCGCCTAAAAACAGATCGGGCTGAGCATTTTCGTTCTAGACACTGCAAATAGCATATTTTTCTTAGGAGAATCTCGCACTGTTGAACTGTGGATATCGCCTACGTCACCTCCGTCTGAGGTGAGACACAAGCTGTAAGTGTATGTCTGTCTTTTGGTTTGCTGTGGTGGTGCGTGTCTTTCACTGTTACCGTTCTACAGCATCAACAAAGTGTATACTTCTTTATGGATCCCCCGGTACATGTTAAATGACAGAAGAAAAGTAATAAGTAAATAACATAAACATCATGTGTGCTATAAGATTTTAAAAAAATTTAATTTATCATGAATGATTTTGTTTCATCTGTCATCCTATAATATAATATTGTTACGAATTTTGTGTAAATAGTGTAAATGATTTGTATTTGAGTGTTTAATGCATTTATATTACTCTATGTGTTACATTTATTTCATGTTAAAATTGTACCATTCACAATAAATGACGCCTCTTACGTTATAATGGCGATTCAATGAGAACTTGGCGAAACCTTGGCGGTAGAGCCAAGTTGACATCATTTTTGGCGGCCAATTTGGCGACTTTGGCGACCATGTTGGAGAGTTCGGAACCCTCTGGAATCTTCTAGAAAGTAGTAGATCTCTCCACTAGTGTCACGTTCAATAACACACGAACGATTGTATTTCTGGAAGTTTCTATCGCGCCTATAAATAAGATGCTCGCCGGTACGGCGGAGAGTCTGGATTAAACCAGCGAGTAGTGAGGAATGTTTTGACTAGCGATTAGCTCGGCTGTGCTCGTAAATAATCTTTACTTACGTGTATTTTTAAACACTGGTTATTGTGTTTGATAGCTTTTAAAGGCGAAGACCTTTGGATATTTACTCTGTGAATATTGCTGCTGAATCCTGTATTTAAAGGATTGGATTTTTGATAATAAATTCGCATCGCTCTTAAAGAACTGTTTATTTTCTTTGTGATTGTTTTGCGTAAAATCCCCGAACCCTCGGATCTACGTAACAATATGCTTGTTTTCTTGATTACCGTATCTGTCATTTTCGCAGTGATAGGTCAGATATAAGATTTTGGCCGTTGAATGAGCGCTTCATTACAGTCTAACTTCATTTCGTTTGGATAATATTTTTCTTCTGCTTCACTTCATTTTATACTCAGTATTGCGCATCTTCACTAGTAAAATAATTGATTCTAATATAGAAATTCCTGAGTGAGGGAGTGTTTATTAACGTCTCAATATAAAGCAATACGAGGGCTATTGGCGACGGACCTTGTAAATTTGCACCATGGCCAAGTGACGAAGACTACACCTGAGCTGGCACCCTCTCTCTTTACTTTCACACCACACTAGTAAAAGGACTGTGAGCCTCAACATATTTAACGTGCATCTGCCCTTCTACACGGAGGTCTTTAGTAGCAATAGGGTTCGAAGACATGACACGCCGATTACTAATTCACTAATTAATACATCGTTAATTAGTTGATTTTGTTAATTTTTTCAAATTTCCTATATTAATTAAATTAATTATTATGTAATATTCATACTAAAAACGTTAGACACATCAATGTATTTCTTTTTATTCTCATATTTCTTCTGAGAATGAATATTGAATAATTACATTTGTACTGGATGCTTTAATTTATGTGATGTGGTGTTTTAATATCAACACTCAGTTATATTTTTATCTAATGTCACACACAAATAACATGATCCAAAATAAAGGAATACTTTTTCAGAAAGGAAAATATCTCTATATTTTTAAACTGGTATCGTGTATTACATACCTCGGTTTAATATACTTTAATTCTTTTTTGGAGTCCCGAAGTATAAGGCTTTATCAACATACAAGGAATTCCTTTCTAACGAATGACTCTGAAGTAACATGGATTTTTCCTTTTGAGTATCAAATTTATTCAAACCGGTTAAAAAGTAAACTTAAGGCTGTTTTTGGTTAATGTTAAAGAATAGGACCCACAAATTCGGAATATTTTTTCATTTGTAAAAGTATTCGAACATTAATATTATATTCTGGCTTCACTATCCTGTAGAGAATCATTTATTTTGAGATATTACTCATTTTTATTCTAGTTGACACATTTTTTATTTTTTGAAATGTGTTTCACATTTTTTCTCCTATACCGTAATATTAAATAAGCTATCCCTTTGAACTTTAAAAGAAAACACTAATTATTCATGAAATATTTTGAAATTTTAAAAACACTATATTATAAACAAATGCATGAGTTACAATGTCACAAATTTCTGTAAAATTGAGGCATTTTTTCTTTTCGAAAATGTGCTCCGCGTTAAGTTCACACTCTTGTGCATACACCAATATATATATATATATATATATATATATATATAACAGTCTTGAAACACAAAATTGTAATGCATGCTTTTATACTGATTTTACATATTGTAAAAAAATATATAGTAAGTAATAAACTGTTTGGTCTATGTTAGCTTCGATAACTTTTTGATTGCACCACAATGCAAATATCTATCCCAACTATTCTTGTCTATTTTTTGGAGACCATAAGTGGAATAGGTTGCAAATCGAGAATATAGTTACGCATTGTGTGTGTGTGTTTTACTTTTAATTAAAAACTTATAATTGGTTACTAATTTTAGTTGTTAATAATTGATAGAATTAAATGTCGGTCACAAACACAGCGTATTTTGAGGAAATTAAATATACCTTTCAAGTCTCTTCCAGCAGAAATAAATCCAAGGAATTCCGCCATTTTGAAAGTAATAACGAGATACAAAATATCCATTGAGGAAACCACTAATAAGGATTGAAAAATGAGGATTAGTTCATTACAACAAATATCTGAACACAATTTGAAAAAAAAAAAAGCTGTTTATTAAAAATCAAATATAAAAAGTCATTTTTGTTAATGAGGAAATACATACATTGAAAGACACTTTACATCATGTTAAAATTTTTTATATAAAGGTTGTACAACGTGTACTTCTTTTATTGATTAATCGAAAAATCTTCCGTAGGACTTATTCTTTTTCTCCAAACTGTTGACTGTTTTATTCCATTTTGTATTTATAAATTAACACCGAACACATTATTCAAAGGTATCAAAAATGTTTCTATTCACTTTCGTCTAAATAGTGGATTAATTGAATATTTTTTTGAATTTTAATCTTACTTAAATTAAAACAATAAAGGGTTCAATGTGAGTTTGCATAAATAACAAAAATGGGTCTAGGAACTGCGATATTCTTTTGCTCTTAATATAAAACTTGCAGTCCACGTTTCTAAGCGAACAAAGATATATTTCGTACGTAATTATTAAGTAATTTCAATTCATTTTATAACTTATTTCTATAAAAAAGAGAAAGAGAATATTTATATAAAATGAATAGCAGAGAAAAATAGTATTTCATTTAAAAAAAAAAATTCTGAAAAAAAATGAAAAAATTAAAGTTTTACAGGAAAGTAAAAATCAAAAAGAAAAGAAAGAAATACAGAAAAGATTTGTCAATTTTTTTAAAAAAAGTAAACGTTTTTTCAAATAAGATATGTATATGTATCTATTTATCATTCCGTCTAACTAACTATGAATATATATATACACTCATGGACAAAAAAAACAGAGCACCAAGAAATAATTGTGGGATCGTAACGAAACTTGGCATGAAGGTACATGTTGGGGAGATATCTAAATAATTAGAAATGCAGCGTGATTACGCATTATGTATAGCCGATAGAGGGCATTTAACGTCGTTCTCCATGGAGTATAAAACAGGTAACCAAAGCTTGGTTCAAAGGGCTGAATCGTTTACAAAAGAAGATGTGAGGTAGACATGCCATTACGCCGTTTTCGAAGACAATATGAGCAGATGTAGCAGTTTGAGAGGGGGAAGAATCATTAGCATGATAGAAGCTATTTGGTCAGCTAGGTTAGTAGCTGGTCAATTAGGCAGCTCTGATTGTGTTGTGAGGAGGTGTTGGGGCCAGTCGATCCGAGAGATGTCATTTACATGAAGACCAGACTCAAGACGCCCTCGACACACCAGTCCTCGAGAAGACCACCACATCGTAAGATATGCACGTGCACAACCAAATGCTTCATCGACAACCACCCAGGCACAGGTAGCACCTTTAATAGGGGCCCCTGTGTCTTCTCGAACCATACGAAGGCGCCTGGCTGAAGGACATTTGGGATCGCGGCGCCCATTACGTGTGTTGCCCGTGACGCCCACCCATCGGCGCCTCCGTTTGGAGTGGTGTCGGGCACGAGGAAACTGGGCTGCAGCGGAATGGAAACAGGTCGTCTTTTGCTCCAGATTCAATCTCAGCAGTGATGACAATCGTGTTTGTGTGTGGAGACCCCGTGATGAACGCCTCAATCCTGCCTTTACTTTATAGCAACACACCACTCCCACAGCTGGTGTGATGGTATAGGGTACCATAGCCTACAATACACGATCACCCCTTGTACTGATCCGTGGCACCATGACAGCCCTGCGGTATGTCCATGACATCCTGCAACTACATGTGTTGTCACTCATACAACGGCTTTCAAGTGCCATTTTTTAACAAGACAATGCTCATCCTCAAACGGCAAATGTATTACAAAACTGTCTCTGCACTGTTACTACCCTTCCTTGGCCTGCCCGATCCCCAGATTTGTCTCCAATCTAGCATATATGGGATATTTTGGGACGGCGAGTTGGTCATCCCTCAAGTTTGAATGAATTAGAGGCAAGGTTACAGCAAATATGGAACGAAATATCTCAAGACATCATACAGAACTTGTATGCCTCAATGCCTAATCGTATCGCATCGTGCATTCGCGCTAGATAGGGTTCAACAGGGTATTAAATCCTCCGTTCTTTTAACTTATTTCTGAAATAAATTATACTTTTTCTTCGATTTTCCTATAATTTCATTATATCAAAGTAGTCATTACGTATGTAAAATTTCGTTTCATTTTGATGACTCCTTCTTGTTACTCTAATTTTTTTGTCCATGAGTGTATATATATAGCATAATAAATAAAATAAAATACTAAGTGAAAAAGCTGTATAACCTACAAGACCAAAGAAAGAAAATGGATTCCAAGCAACAAAACAATTGAAGATACAGAAAAAGTCTTTGGGCTTAAACGAAACCTATTATGATTTCTAAACCTGTCGCTGAATTAGGGCCAGCGAATTAGAGTTGAGCCATTTAATGGTACCACCTTCCCGATACAGCAGAAATTTTCGACATAATAGAAAAAAAAACAGAGTCAAGTCGAAAAGTTAAGCCTGTTTCTAACACACGTGGATCATAAACCAGACAGTAAAATAAAATGAAGTTACGAAGAGAGAACCATAAATTTTCTCTCATACAGATGAATATTAAGAAAAAAGTTCTATAGATAAAACTAGGATAAAAACTTACATCTAAAATTTCAAACCATAAAGAAATGTGAAGACGAAGCAACTTATGCAAAAATCGCGCTGTAAATGACTTGTTAAAATAGAAGTGTTAAAACAAGAAGCGAAAAACAGTGGCGCCACCTAGATAATTATTTTGCAATTAAACTAAACACACGCACATACGATATATATATGAAATAATCTGATTTCTCTCTCTCAAAAGATATTTTATAATTATAAAATATTTGGTTAAATACCTAAGCACAAAATAAAAACTGATCTTGAAGGCTCCATTTAAGAGGAAAGGTGCAACCCAATGATTCACCCATGGTTTTAATCCCTTCAGGTTGCCTGAAAAGTATTATAAATGAACATTACATATTGACACATTTCTTATGATGTATACTCAACAAGATAAAATAATATGAACATATATACTGAAAAGAGAGTATCGAATATTTATTAAAATCAGCATAACATGAGTAAGTGCTACTAAAATGAATCAGATTATAATTTTTCGGAATAAAAAAGAAAAAAAAATTATATATTTTAAATTTATAAGAAATTTATTGCCACTGTGGTGTAAAAATACCGAGAATGGAGAATGAAGCGAGATTTCGAAATTTGTGTTATTCGGTATTCCTGTTCAGGAAAAAAAAATTCACTGAATATCGTTGTCCTACTAAACGACAATGGTTACTAAACAATGAATCAAACATTATATCCAGGTCTGGAAGAAAACTGCCGTCTTGATTTCACTATAGGGATAATATTTATGAATTATCCCCATCACGTGACTGTTGTTGGGATTCTGAAGTGTGCTACAAATAAAATTTTGTTTTGCTCTAATGCAACGTTTATACAAGAACTACTTTAAAAAAAATCTGGATATGTTATATATATATATATTTGGATATTTATGTAACCTTTTTCAAGTTTTTTAAAAAAAAAACTTCAAGGCCGTTGAAGAATGAAATCTAGAGAAGTGTTGATATAAATGAAGCAAATGTGGTTTCAGAAAAACAAAATTATAAACAATATCACCGATTTCAATGGTGAGCATAACAGTAAAGTAACTTAATTTCTAAAATTATAGCTTAAACACTTTCAAAATAATAAAGTTAAATCACGGACTTAGGACCAAAATGTGGAGTTAAACTACTAGTTTGATTATACCAACCTTCCCCTCACTGCAACTTTGCAGAATGAAATGAAAATATCCAAATTTAAAAAAAATCTCAAAAATTTTAGTTAAAATTTGAAAAACTTATATATTCACCGCCGTATTTTGAAATCTATTAGTATACTAAAAATACTATAATAATGATATATCTAAGCGTATAACAGAATTTAGCTATAAAAAATAAATGGAAATATCCAACAGCTCTAAGAAATTTAAAATTTCAAAACTGGGGTTATTCATCATAGTTAGATCTAAAATAAAACAGCACACAATATATTCAAATGTATTAAAATTCTTAAATTACAGAGTGTGGAATAGATCTTAAATACCACAAATCCTCAGCTCTCACCCATGATCTTTAAAATATCTTAAAATTGAAAATGAGTACAGCATCAAGGTCAATATCCAAATCGTCCACGTATATCGAAAATACCTAAATAATTAACAAATATTCATATCATCATAAATATTCATATCAACTCAAAGATGCCGTAATAGATAAACATCCTAGTAGCTTAACTAAATAATTTTTGATTCGCCATGAAAAAACTGTTATAAACTATATTTGCATAAATAGTAAGGTTTTCGTGACTTCCAAAGTGTTTAAGGTACCCTACTACCTTCTGAAATGTGATTTTATAAAACCGCATAAATGGATAACTTTAATGATATTTAGTGTCACTTAGATTAGAATACATGTATAAAATTGTTTTAAGGACATTTTGACAAAAAAAAATTATTTAAGTACAATATTTTGGCATTTGTTTCAAAATGTTCTCCTTTTGGGAAAAATGCTTCTATTATAATAATATTTTGCTTGTATATAGCTCAGACCTCTGTACAGAGGCTCAACTATGATTTTTGAAAAATTTACATTATTTTTAGAGTTACAATCCATTGAAATAATTATCGGCGTTTTTTTCTTAAAATGTCTCCCCTCTGTTGTCGTAAAACATGGATAAACCCACTTCTAAGTTATATATTTCAAAAATTCTAGTTGAGCCTCTGTACAGAGGTCTGAGCTATATACAGGCAAAATATTATTATAATAGAAGCATTTTTCACAAAAGGAGAATATTTTGAAAATATGTCATTCTATGTTCATTTTTTGTCCAAATATTGTACTTAAATAATTTTTTATTGTAATACTATTCTTAAAACCATTTTATATACATTTTCTAATCTAAGAGACATTAAATATCATAAATATTATCCATCTATATGCTTTTGCAAAATCACGGTTCCGAACATAGTCGGATACCTTAATCTGCATTTGAAATAAACAATATCTTCATTACTGGATTACTAACAAGTTGATTTTGTGATCCTATTATGTGGTTGATTTGTAAAATCGAAATCTGAATAAATAAAAATGATAAAAAAACATGTATGTGGCTATAAACCATGGACCTAGGGCTTGAACTCATGTCTCTCCAGCTTTTATTTCATGACTATAACCACTTGGCTACCACGGTCAAAGCAGATTGTTGGCCACACAGCTTTGATTCTAGAGAAGAGCAAACAATGTTACGCGTTGTTGACCTTGACCTCAGAGCTGCAATGGCTGATATGACCAGCAGATACGATAATTGAGTCACGGAATTTGTGTCTCAATACACTGTGCAACGTATATGGCTGTTAACAGGTCTTACAAGTCAACTGACGTCCAATTTGCCTTTCTGCTAAGCCCAGTACGGATGCTAATAACACATTTAATGGGGCATTGACCATTGACGTAAAGCCATATAAGAATAGAAGATAGTTGTGTGGTCCAATGAATACCTTTTTCTGATTAATCACTTTGATGAGAGACAAAAAATTTGCCAATTTCTAACGAAGACTCTGGCACCCAGTTGCACAGTTTGCCCATTACAACTCGCTGGTGACAGTATTATGATGCGCCTATTATTTTCGTTGAACACATCGATACTCTCAATCTCCACAGTACAATACCTGACATCTAAACCGTACGGAAATTTCACACTGCAAGCCAAGTGATATTAACAGGGTAATGAACCACGTCATCAGAGCTGAATCTTCAGAGGTTAGTTCAGAGAATATTCTGGGGAACTTCATGCTATGCCTTGAATTCCAAATTCTGCTGACATGAATTCAAACGAACATTTGTGGTTCCATTACGGAAACCGAATGTTTCCTCAGAATGTAAGGGAAGCTCAGGATCAGTTTGAGAGAGACTGTATCAAGTACTTCAAACTACTTATCAGCTTTTTTATAGTCAATGACTCGCGAGGAATTGGTGAGCTTAAGAGCTAAACCTTATTCTACTTCCTGTCAAACTGGAGATTACGTAACCCGTTCGTAGGTCCATGGAAGATTACTTCCCATCTACATGATCTTACAAAATACACTTATATGAAGAGCATAGGCCGGCCCCCCATTATAATATATTGGCCCTGTTATTATAACTATGAGACTAATTTTAATATTAACCTTTTATATTATCGAACCCGTAATCATAAACAGTATCATATTGTGACAAGTGAACAAAAGAAACGGAAGTTTAGCCAGTTGACATTCCGTATAGTATTAGCTCGACATCTATATTAAACAGATATTCCTCAAGAAAAAGGAAAAGATGTCCTGCTAGCTTTCAAGCAATGAAGTGTGTAGTTCCGGATGGTGCGCACTTAGCCAGTGTGGGAAATCATATGCTAAAGATGGTTTCCAACTATAGTAGATGAATCACACAGAAAGGGACAAGAATAGAGGACCCGCTATATGTGGGCAGAATGTGATGTCCCCTTGTGAATTGCAACATGTTTTTCATCTTTTCATGTCAAATAATCAACGTTAAATTTAATTTTCTTTATAACGATGAATGTTGTTTTTCCCTCCCCTAAAATTTAAATGTAAGCTTAAATTTCGGTGAAATAAAATATATTTCTTTAAATGCTATTGTTCAGTTGTTAATAAAAAATATAAAAAACTGCGAAAAATTCTAAAGAGAGATAAATGGAGCACGTAAGGAATAATGGCACTTTAATATATATATATATATATATATATCCTTAATTATATAATAAACTGTAACGCATATAATAATCAGAAACACCTTTAAACAATGTATTTGCTTCCTACGAAATCTATAATTGAGCTACTCACTGAGAGAAAGGATATAATATATGGTGACGTGCGCTGCAATTGAGAAAAAGGATCCAAGGAATCGAAGTCCATGCAACCACAAAAAGTCTTCTTCCTTAGAAGCAGTTTTTAATAGTCTTCTTCCATTTGCGTAAATGCAAAAGCAACTGAAGAATGCCTTAAGCTTTTCAAACCACACTAAAAGATTAAAAGTTAACAGCTTATTCATAACAACATAACTTGAATCACAAACCTATATCAAAGAATGGAAAAGTTCGTGTTTGTATTATGGGAGGAATGGGAATGTGATAATGTGCACCTATGATAATGTGCACCTATGATAATGTGCATGAATGATAATGATGACTATGATAATGTGCATGAATGATAATGATGACTATGATAATGTGCATGAATGATAATGATGACTATGTGCATGAATGATAATGATGACTATGATAATGTGCACCTTAAAGAAATTAGCTCGAAATTCATTGTACATAGAAAGCAAACTGTAATCTAACTTAATCAGTAGAGCACGCAGGAATTTTTCAAGGGGGGAGGGGAGTCTAGGGTCGAAAGTCCACTATCCTCGTATCATACTTCAATACGCCACCCAACCTTTTCTTTTGATTTGGGGGAGCAAAAAACCGTAAAAAATTAATTATTGAATGAACAATTAGAATTAATTAATAAAAAAAAAATAAATAATAATAATAAATACTTAATTAAATAATACTATCTATATATATAACACTATAATCAATCAAAAAAATCAAGGGACCCCTCCCCCCTTCTTTGTGCGCGCCACTGAACCTAATCATGGAAATTTATAACCAGATTCATATATATATGTTTTTCCTAAATTGCTTTCCATATGAATTTTGAAAAAGGATTTACTGATTTCAACGTAATATGCTACATGACTGAAGGTTTTAAAAATTTCCTCTTATTTTTACTAGCTATATAATTAACTCGATGTGTAACCTTATTTTATCTTTTAATTTATCAGAATTTTTCCTTTCGAATACCCTTTTTTACCTTCAGAACTTTCATTTGAAGTCTTTCCTTTGTCAGAATGGATATGTTTCTTTACATTGATCTCTCCATCACTCGAACGACGCTTTTTCTTTGGTTTGTAGTAATTATCGTAAGCAGTAATAGTAGTTCCAATTGCAGCGAGTATCAAGAAAATGGAAATGATAAATCTGAAATCAAAAATGAATTACTTAGAGAAGTTATGCAAAAAATAAGATCATATTCTTATAATGGTGAAATAAAGAAAATAAAGTGATGTGTGTATACATTTTTTTTGTAAATATAAGTTTACACATAAAATATTTCACCAGACCCATTTTTTTAAATTAAATTACAAAATTAATAAAAATATTCTCGTTGAGTATTGAAATACTTTAAAATGAACAATTTTATGATTTTAGAAAAAAGGATTTTGTGTTTGAATTATGTAAAAATTCCAGAGTATTTTTCATATAAAAAGATAAAATATATTTTCTATGAATAAAATATTTGCTCACAGTACTAAATAATCGAATTATAGACATAAGATACTTAAATAGCAAGTAGTTGATTTAAATTTAATATTTATAAACTAACACTTGCATATTTATGGCGTTATTTATAGTAAAAATTTAGAATTAAAAAAAAAAAGGGGCTACTTGCTTTTTACGATTAACTAATTACTTTTTCAAACTTTATTAACACTTTCATGACTTAGAGAAACATTTTTCTTTATTTTAAAATTGGTGATCATTGTATTTAATTATTATTTTTCCATGGCGAGTATAATTAAAATTTATGTATTTTTCTCCTTTTAAAGATGTATATGTTTAGGATTTTATTACAAATAAGATGCTATTAAAATACTAATTCATTTTTTATGAAATACAATAAATTATCATTAATTTTGCAGCCCCTCAATTATAAGGGTTAGTGACGCTCAATGCTGTACTGTAGGGCCTGGGTTTGAATCTTGGAGAAGGCATGGATGTTTATAAATGTATAGTTCCATAGCGGCATGAGCATACTCAAAATAGCAGTCGATCCACTAGTCCTCTCATGAAGTTGGTGGAAGGGAAAAAGAGATGTAATGCCCCTGACCACCTCCAGGGTGTTCTTAATTGAGCTGGAACTGAGTAAATCGTAATGTTACTTGCATGGTGCTCAAAGCTTCGCCTAACGACAGGCGTACATCTGTCCGATTTCCACGATGAATTACATGGGCCTCTACTTGACACTGTCAGACAGGTTGCAAATCGACATCAATATCTTAAAGTTTTTAATAAAGCATTTATGCGAAGAATTATTTTTTAGTTTGCTGTTTATTATTGAGGCTGCTTTTCCTCAAGAATGTTCATACAGTAAAACAAGCAATTTCAAAAGGAATTTGCCTTTTTCTGATGGAAGTTTTAAATATCTATACATAAAATAAAAATGAAGCGTCTGTTTGTAATTTGAAATTAACAGCTTTTTACTAAATAAATATAAAAGTATACAAGGTACTTATATGAAAAATCAATTTTTAAAATTTTTGTCTGTTTGTCTGTCTGTCTATCTGTTTGTTCCGGCTAATCTCTGAAAAGGCAGGACCAATTTTGACGAACTTTTCACTGGCAGATAGCTAATGTTATAAGAAATAACTTAAGCTACTTTTATTACAGAAAAAAAATTAGGGTTCCGCGAAAACAAAATTAAAACCAATGAAATGGTGAACAATATTCGTTTCAAATAGGGATCATTTATTTCAGTCGACAGTGTCAAAGGTCATGCATCCCTCTCACCCCTTGCTTGCCGCTTCGTTTCACCCTACTGTTTTTAGACCTGTTTTGAACTGTGACTGTTGTATATAGAGAGATAGTTCAGTAAATTTAATATTGTTATAGAGAGATTGTTCAGTAAATTTAATATTGTTATAGAGAGATTGTTCAGTAAATTTAATATTGTATATAGAGAGATTGTTCAGTAAATTTAATATTGTATATAGAGAGATTGCTCATTAAATTGAATATTGTATATAGAGAGATTGTTCAATAAATTCAATATTGTATATAGATATTTAATATTAACGTATTACACATCCAGATACAAATTATTTACACTATTTTAAGAGTTTATTACACAAAAATTGTAACAATGTGTTACTTTTGCTGAACAGAAGGAAGGTGTTTCCAAAAATCGACCCACAAGAGAGTTACGGGCGTTATACATTAAAAAAAAATCTTTTTTATCAACTGTTATATCTAAAGACTTAAAATTAAGCAAACATGGCTTTTTATTTAGCTGAGATATGCAAAAAGCTTTTTTTTTTGTTTAATTTACAATTCACATAAAATTAACTCATTAAAAACTCCTTTATCCTTCGGTCTGTATTGTTTAATTTTTCAATTCACCCATGCGAAGAACGGATATACCAGCTAGTATATGTATAAAACGTATACTTACATCATGTATTTAGCTTCAGCTGTTAGTTTCTTAGGGACATGTTGCTGAGATACCACAGATACATTCGACAGGGCATGAATTTCATCTGTAAAAAAAGAGAGAAAATGATTTCCTTAAATTTTGTATAAAGAGTTCACTGTGCATATATCAAAGCAAACCAATTGCTTTTGAGTTAAATTTTCTTATAACTTAAATGGAAGATTTAAGGGTGATTTATACATGAAAGTACAGTACTCAAAAGAAATTAGGGAAGTACAGAAATTTATCGAAAACACGCAAATATTTCTCCTGAAAACAAAACATGTATTTTCTGAGTTGTAGCAGGAAAACTATGACGTCGAAACCTAGAAAAACGATACAAGTGCAAAAATCGTGATTTCGCAGAAGCTGTTGTTTTTCCTTGTCTCTGTAGTGAAATTCAACCTCTAGGCTATTGTTTCGAGAAAGGGTGATTGGAAAATGTCTCAACGGAATCTACCGAAATCCATGGCTTGGCGTTTTATTTGAAGACTGGAATCTGGGCAAACACAAAATTCTGTAGCAAACACTGTCGGAGTGGCAAGAAGTGTCATTAGAAGACTGTGAAATCTATTCCAAGAAACAGGGCATGTTCGACGTAGATCAGGTGGTCTACGTGCTGTCACAGCAAATAATGACCAATAGATGCTTTTAACAGCACTTTAAGACAGAGAAGTCACTGCGGCGTATATTCAGAGACAGTTTCTTTTGGCACCAGGACGAAAGGTCTCAGGCCAAGTAACCCAAAATAGGTTTCGTGCGAATACTCTATATGTACGCAAGCCTCTGTGTACATTCCATTGACAGAAAGCCAACGTGCGGCCCAAAGAAAATGGACTGCTGAACATCGATATAGGATGCTAAGGGATTGGAGTCAAGTCCTGCTTAAGGATGAGTCTCGATTCAGTTTAAAGTGTGGCACCAGACGTGTATTAGGAGGGCGAGAAAGGGGCACTCGAAGTAACCCTATATTCGTACAGAAAGGACCACATAACAGACGAGGGGGCTTGATGGTATGAGCTGGAATTAGCATAGGTGGATTTACTGAGTTGCATATCATTCGGAATGGTAATTAGAAACCTCAAAGCTGCGCTGACGAGATCCTGAGACCCTATGTTGTAACTTACGATGTAGTCATTGGTGCTTCCTTTCTTTTATAGCAAGATAATGCTAGATTTCATACAACTCGTCTTGTGGAAAATTTCCTCGTAGCTGAAACAATTATGTAGTATACAGGGGCCAACATGATCTTGTGATATTAATCCGATCCAGCATGTTTGGGACATCCTCGGGTGATGCTTTGGTGCAAGTTCAAAACCTCATGTTACTCCTCAAGACTTGGCGATCGCACCTTGTGAAGAGAGTGGAACAGTATTATCTTAAGTCTCATTGATAACCTCATCACATCCGTGCATAACAGGCGCGCGGCAGTCTTAGCAGTTTGGCGAGTTCATATTAATCATCCTGTATCCTTTCCAAACAATCGTTTTTTAGTTTGTTTTTTTTTGTCATTTATATGTAACCAAATCTCTCCCTTAAAGTATCATTCTATTTTCTTGATACCATTCTAGAGAATTGAACTCACAAACATTTGTTTTTTACATTCTTTTTTTATGTACTGCATTTTCTTACACCAACATATTTTAAATTTTATGCTCAAGAATAGCTATAACGCAAAAAATTCTTCACTCTTTTTCTTGTTCCCCTAATTTTTTTAGCAGTGCATAACCTGTTTTAGCATTAGATTTAGTCTCTGTTTTGATTTAAATATCGTTTCAATTTAGCGTGTAGCTATAGTAAATAGTTATATATATATATATAAATGGATGTTTGTATTTATGTATTCGCCTTACTCTCTTAACACCGTTCAACCGATCAGTATGAAAATTGGCATATATATGAATTTTTTGTGGAGAAGGTTTTTGTGCTATCCTCTTTGTTGCAGCTCCCCACCAGGTGGCGCTACAGCATATCAACTTTTCCAACGTTCAAGCAATCACCTTGAAATTTGGCATGTAAATGTATTTTTTCGTAGGAAATTCGTTTCTGTTACTCTCTTTGTTGCAGCTCCCCACCAGGAGGTATTGCAGCATACCTATTTTTATATCGGTTAACCGATGCCTATGAAAATTGTATCCTGCTATTTTTAAACACGAAGAATGTATTTTCTGCACTTATAACTGTAAAGCCAATTTATTTTTGAACAATCTTTTTAAAATAAATCTTAAAAAGGGTGCTTAGCAGAAACCTAGAAAGTAGAAAGTATTATAAGAAAGCATGGAAGAATCAAAGGAATCTAATACAGATCGTACTGCATAACTTTTATTGGTAAAAATTTTCAAATAAAAAAAATATGTTTGGTTTGAATCTATATCGATATATGCAAATATATACAATAATGTAAAATTCGATAATCACGCATTGTAAATTTAACATTTGATGTAATAACATTACAATGCACGTTCAGTATAGCAACAGATCGAGAAATTATTGCTGAATTACGATTACAATCCCACGAGCACAACTGTTTGAACAGACATTTTAAATCCGCTTTACACAGAATGTGAGATTAAATGAATTAAAAGCAGATAAATATCAAATGAGCATGAAAAACGCATTAATGTTTCAATAGCTCCTGAAGTAACAGAAATATAACGAACAGTGATTATTTTTAGTAATGGTTAAGTAAGCTGAATAATCAGTAGCTGCGCAATACCGGATTAAATTTATCTAATCCATTATTTTCGCATGGTCAACTATACTTTAGTTACTCCAGATTAGGAACTTCAAAAACTTAGTACATCTATACACACAATAATAAAACCAAAAATGTTGTTTATCCACTTGCGTTAAGCTAGATATTTTATTTTAAATTATTTTTAGTTAGATAAAAAAAAAATTCAATTAATTATTGAGAATACTACAACAAAACTCAATTTATTCATTTACAAGTTGTTATAATACAGACTTGTAGGACAACGTCTGTCGGGTTCATGTACTTACATACAAATACAAAAAATAATATTCTTACATTTAAGGCGTAACGAGATCTTCGCTAATGTTGCCTGCCATGGATAGTCATAAGAAGGAAAATTTGATGAAGTATCCATTTCGACAAGAAGAAAAAAAAAAGAAGCTGAAATGGAAAAGAATGCATGGTAATATTTTGTTATAACAAATAGTATAAAAAGTTATAAATTAGATAGCAGATTTTCTCGTATGTTCTAGTCTGGCATAAACTGATTGACTTTAGACTTTATAAGAGACTCCTGGAATTAAAAAGGGTCTACCAGCTTAAAATTTTATCTATACTTAAATAGTTACTGCAATGACCTCTATTAGAGATGAATTACCATCTTTTTTTAACCTCTCTCCCTGAAATGAAAGTGACTATCTGACAGAGATACTCCAACGCTCATTGTATGAAAACTAACACTCATTTTAAAAAAAAAGACACTTTTATGATAGATTTGAAATTATATACAGCAATTGCATTTTTTCTATCTTATGTTCAGTTATTCAATTTAACGTTGTCCTCATATTGTTGGTCAGCAAATATTTATATACTATCAAATCTTTCTCTCATTCTTATACATACAGGGGGCGGAGGAATATCCCAGTTTGACAATTTGCTTTGCGTTTTGTGTGTGTGTGTGTCTGCATGTGATTTCACTGGCATAAGTACGTATTTTATTTAATAAATTGTGCATATTTCATCCAATATACAGCAACTTCTTTCAAACGTTTATACAATATAGAGTGCATTTATTTTGATCCATTTTTGGATATACAGGCGAAAAATTTTATCTCATCCGTGAGATCCAAATGTCGTTTCGTACTAAATAATTGATGCTCAAACACTTTCCAACTGGAAATTTTGCTCTATATTCTTCCGTTTTCCATATATATACAATACTTATCTTCCATATTTCCGGAAGATAAGAAATTGGCTTTACTGTCATTTACTTTAGGTCGGGCTTAGTCTTTTTAATGTACCGTGAAATCACTTCCACAGCTTTAGCTTTCTTCGTTCAAATGTATTTTTAGGATGAAAGGACTTTCCTGCACCCCCTGTATATATACACTATCTATTCAATATTTTAAATGTACAGTTGTTTTTAGATGAAGAAATCAGCAACCTTCTGAACCTGGGGTAATTGATGAAGGAAATCGAAATTACCCCATAACCGGGAAAAAAATGCAAAAAAATCAGTTTTTATGAGTGGAGTTTGATGGAGTTTAATATAGTTTTAAAATGAAATCTAAAATAATGAATTTTTTGATCAACCACTTTTAATTGGCAATGGTCTTATAGCGTCCGCCCCCCCCCCCTTGGTCCGGGGGCGGCAGTCCTCATGAAAAAGTTGCCCTAAGTATGTGGACAGGCAGAAAAAAAAGGTTGAGTACCGCTGTTCTAGGAGGTTGAACACCATTAGTTCAGCATACCTATAAATCATTCATAGCAAATTTAAAACGACAATGAAATATGTGCATGTTAGAAGGCGAAAAAACATTTTCAAAAAGAGGACAAATGCAAATGCAGAAATCTAATTTTGATAAGCTCATATTTTCTGTATTTTTAAAGCTGTTATTTTTATACCCGGGGTATAATAAGCACCTATAAATTTCAACCTTACTTTTTTTGTTAAAAGTACATGTTACACGGCGGAAAATATGTATGTGAAAACTGCCCTTGAACATAATTTTGTTCCAAATTTCGGAACTTTTTCAGGCATTGGACTTCCTTATGAAGCCGCAAAAAGGGAAAACACATTGCAAATAATAATGATAAACATGCAATATTTTAGTTTACATACATACGAGTAAATTTTATCACTCTGATTGTGAGTGTGCTTTTGCTGTTCTGTATCGTAAGAAACAGAATAAATGTATGAAATTAATTATTAAATTAAACAATAATTGGATAATTTCTCATAATTTGTCGATATAGATGCACTTTTTAAAATGAGAAATTACTGAAGTATGAATTATCCTGTTTTCTTAGTTTTCTAATCGACGGACAAAATTGCGGTATCTTACAAATAAAAATGCTTTCTTTTCAAGACTTGCAGACTTTCAATTCCTACTATTAGTTCACACTCTCCCTATATATATTTATTTATATACATATCGTCGGCTTAATTATCAGAATGCATAACTCCATTTGGGGTGCTAATTTGATATCGGAGTGCTACACGCCAAGTTGTTGCTTATGTTCGCCAAGATGGGCGATAACATTACAGCATGGTAACCTTGATATTTGTATCGTGTGGCCATGTGTATCATCATTTGTATCGCTTGGCGTGTAGCACTCGAATATCAAATTAGTTTCCTTTGTGGAGTTACACATTCTGATAATTAGTTCGACGATATCTTGTTCAAATTTTCAATCGTTAATAAAAAACTTATTATTCATCCACAAGTTCAAATACATTTTTTTAACTCGTAGTGAAGGACACTTGATGTTATTACAGTTTTCCAAATATGAATTTATTAATTAAACGTAATTAATTAATTATAGTTTAAGAGATATATTTCAGTCGATATTATTCCTCTAGATCGCAGCACCATTGGTTAAAACAGTTTTTGATGTGAAAAAAATTTGTAATGTAGATTTAACTTAAACTGAATAATCATATGCTAGTTAGACGTCAGCATTCCTTTTACTCTGGTTTTAAGATAAATCCTTACCAATTTTTTCAACTTTTATTAAAAAAATGTAATTACAAATTTAATGTTATAAAAAGTTTTTAATGTTAACTAAAACGTTGTTTTGCCACTTAATATTGTGATTCTGTCATATGTATATGCATATTTCTGTTAATTGTAATTATTTAATAAAAATTAATTAAAATAAAATTTTTCTTTGATGACCTAAGTAGGAATTGACTTTAAAAAAAATAATATTACTTGTTTAATTTTAGACACATTTTTTTAATTAAATATTTTTCATTTTTCTAGAAATCATACAAACAATTCCAAAGTAGGAAAATTTTTTTAAATTCGTTAGGAAAGAGTTTGTAGTACTTCGTATTTCATCTGCGTCTCGGATATTAAAATTATTTATACAAGTTTTTAATACATTTCACCGTACACATGCAAACTATAATTTAAAAAATTTCGTTAGTAAAAATTTTATATAAGAAGAACCATATTTAATTTTTTGTTTATTCCTCTGTAATAAAGAAAATTCCTTTGTTTCCTCTTAAAAATTTTGTTAGTCATTTTAAGAAAAAGAAAATGAATATATATATATATATATATATATATATATATTTGTATATTTACGTGGGTTTAACTCTTCAAATGACGTGTTGCAGACCAAGTACTTATAGAAAATTATTTTATAATACCTTTAGTTTTGAAATTTTGCAAGTTTTTGTTCTGGATGACAATCAAAAATTTTAAATAATTTCTGAATATGAATAGTAATTAATGAATTATCTTTAAATATATGAAGTTTGGTTAGTAATGTAAGAGAACCAACTGCGGTAGTAATATTCTTTTAAAGAAAATACATTACATCAGGTTCCTTTAAGCAAATCCAACATAATTTCTTTTTGCAATGAAAGTTTTGATCGAAGTTCTGGATGAAAGACTGTTAAGTAAAATTATTAATGTATATACAAAATACAAATTATAATAAAAAAATTTAAGTTTATTAGAAGAGTAAAAAACGATAGAAATAATGTAAATAAAATTATAATTCTTAAGGAAATTTGAGTTCCTGCACTGAAATTTTTTAAAAAAAATTAATATGGTCAAAAAATGTTATAGAATGAGATGCTGCCTATACTACAGTATATTGAAATTGCAATAGCACATTTTACTTTTTAATAATGTTTAGGAGTTTTATTGATATTCAATGATCCGGAATTTCTTAAATATTTCGTATTCAACGTAACACTTTGAAATGTTGCTTCCTAGGATTTTAAGCATAACAGTTTTGCATGATGTTTAAAAAACCTTTTTATAGTTTCGAAATTAAATTTTAAGTATAATATATGCATACGTACACTTATATATATAGTATATATATATATAAATATAATACATAGTCACGAATAATATTAGAAAATACTGTTAATCTAAGTTAGTGCTAAGCTATATGCAAGGATATAGCAAAAAAGTACAAGAAAATAGCCACGGTAATTCATTTTAAATGCATTGAGATTGTGAGATAGTATACAATTGAAATATATTATGTACTCACCTAAAGAAAGGTTGACTTATTCTTCACCTGTTTTGATCATTATGGTGCAGTTTCTTAATAGGTGCCAGCTTTTAAGATCTTCAATGTTTGCGTTAAATATTAAGTTGAACATCCTGAACTCACGCATTGAGTCAAATGAAAATGAATAAAATAAAAGTAATTTCCCGATAGAATATGATTAAAATGTTTTATAAATTCAATTATTGGCTACGATCTTTAAGACAATTCCTAGATTATTTTTATAATCTAGAATCCGAAATTCAACCAAAGTTTTTATTCTGTTCTGTTTGACTTGCGCATTTTAACTGGCTATTAAAGTTGCTACACCAAGAAGACTTCAAGCTGCAGACGTGAAATTTAATCTACTGGAAGAAGGTGCGGTGATATGTAAATGATTAGCTTTTCAAAGCATTCAGATAAAGCAGGTGCTGGTAGCGACACCTATAATGTGTTTGTAACAACTATAATGAGGAAATTATTCAGCCGGTTTCTCATACACAAATTGAATTTCAACGTTGTATCCTAATAAAAAGTTGTTGTCATACCTCATGTAAGAAGCAGAAGTGTATACCAGCACGTTTCTGACTTTGATAAAGATCGAATTGTAGCGTGCCGCGATTGCGGTTTATCGTATCTTAATATTGCTGCTCGCATCGGTTGAGATCCAACGACTGTTAAGAGAATGTGGAATCGATGGGTTCAGAACACTAAAACGGAATGCCGTGCTGGATCTCAAAGGCCCCCTATCATTAGTTGCCGTGAAGACAGGCATGTTACTCGAATGGATTTAACGAATCGTGCAGCCATGTCAGGAGCCCTGAGTCAAGAATTGGGGTCGTTTGCAAGACAAAAAGTGTCTGCACGAACAGTTAGACGACGTTTGCAGCAGCATGGACTCTCAGCTCGTAGACCATGGCTGCGATTACCCTTGACACTGCATCATAGACAGGAACGTCTTCAATGGTGCTGTCAGCGAAAAGGGTGAACTGAGAGGATGAATGACTATACGTCACTTTTCAGATGAAACAAGGTTCTTTTTACAGCATCAAGATGGTCGCATCCGCGTTTGGCGGCATCGTGGTGAACGCCCATTGGCTGCGTGCATTCGTCGTAACCATACTGGCCTATTACCTGGTGTGATGGTACGGGGTGCTATTGGATACACGTCCCTGTCACTCTTGTTCACATTGATGGCCCTTTGAACAGTGCACTATACATTTCTGGTGGGTTACGACCCGGGGCTCTATACTTTATTTGAGCTCTGCGAAACCCAATGTTTAAGCAAGATAATACACGAGCATGTTGTCGGTATTGCTCAGACCTTCCTTGATACGGAAAAAGTTCAGCTGTTGCCATGACCTGCACGTTCACCAGATCTCTCGCCAATAGAAAACGTCTGATCCATAGTGGCCAAGTGACTGACTCCTCACCATACGCCAGTCACTTCAACTGATGAGCTGTGGCATCGTGCTGAAGCTGCATGGGCAACTGTACCTGTACATGCCATCCAATTGCTGTTTGACAATGCCCAAGTATATAAGTGTTGTCATTATTGCCAGATTTTGTTGTTCTGGGTACTGATTACTCAGGATCTATGCACCCAAGTTTCTAGAAAATGGTGGTGTGGCGGTGCGATATATACGTAAACAAGTACTAAACATCACGTGAAGATCATTTTAGCGTGATCGATAAAGTACTCGCGTTCGGAACGGAAGGTACCCTGATCGAATCTTCCTCCTTTCTTTAAGCTTTCCTACAGATTTAAGACGAGGACACAGAATGGGAAAATATTCAAAAACACACAGTAAAGAAGTTTCGAAGCCGTAGCAATTCACTGCAATATGAAAATCTTTCCTCAAAATATAACAAAAACTAACCCTATACATAAGGGTGACCACGATAGTTGTATTGATCCTTCGATAAGCCCCAGTTAAATTAAATTGAGTCATGCTCAATAAAAGAACACAGTGGACTGTAATTTTTAACTATGTTTATTCCTTAGGCTCCTAGCCCCAACTCGTTACATTCACTCAGTCTTTGGGGGGGCCCCCCCCCCCCCTCGCTAATCCTCTTCACTTCGCCGCATTTGCGAAGCGATGTAAACACAAACAAGTGGACACAACAACAGTCTTGAAATTTTGAATGATTTAATCCTATTTTTAAACACCAGGATTTAATTTCCTTTAATAAAAAATGGTGCCAAATTTTCTAGGTTACGTAGTTTTTACAAAGGTATTAAGGGAGTACGAATTTTTTAAGAATGTATATGATCAACAATTGACAAAAATATGAATAACATGGAGCACCTGGGAACACCGCATGCCGTTGGCATTCTCTTTTTATTCCCGGGCTGGGCAAGGTCGACACAACCTTTCCTCCCTACGGTTGTGGGTCGATAAATGAGTACCAAACTTGCTCGGGGACTTAAAAAATGGGGGTCTCGCTTCAGACTGACCACCTGATCGGGACATCTGCTCATGCACCTCAGCACCCAATCGTCACGTATACTGGGATGGGCACAGTAGGCCCTGGCCCTCATGGGCTATTGCGCCACTGAGTATGAGTCTATGAATAACACAGGAAATATATAAATAAAGAATGTAAAAATATACATAAAAAATAAAATATAGAAATATGTAAGAATATTTATTTTAGTTTAACATCACTCTGTTTCTCTTTTTTTTTCATGGGATATTTTTAAATATTAGTCAAATGAAGTTTCAAAGTATTTCACTTCACAAAACATTCGATGTAATACACTTTTGTCGGCCTTGACATTCAATAAAAATTCAAACATTTCTGTTATAAAAACAACATTAACTCAATAACAGCAAATACATTTCCTATTAGGATTCTCTCCACCACACGGGACTAAATGTAATGACTCTTGATTTTTAACAACAACTTTAATTTAACGTAAAAAGATTTAGAGAAATGCCAGAACTTCTCCTAGTACAGCAACAGAATATTCTACACACATATATTACACATAACTCAAAAACCAAAAAAAAAAACGTTGCCATCGTGAAAAGGCTAAATACAGTCAATAGCGTTGGTAACAAGCACGAAAATAAAACTTTATTTTACAGAAAATACATATAAAAAAGAAATTAAACATAGCATATGAATTAACATACAAAGCACATTAATAATAAAAATAAAGAAAAAAAATAAAAATACAATTCCATACAAACAGTTTCCTTTATTAAAAGCACACACACAACCCCAATTTCTTTTAATAAAATAATCTCGGGAATATTTCATTCGTATGATTATTTATTATGAAATCACCGAAGTAATCTTGACATAGGAAGTTCAACAAGCAGCGATGTTATAAAGGATATAATGTAAATCCAAAAAGTCAAGTAAAATATAATCCCGATCTGAAAAAGAAAACAAAAATATATATTTATAACAATCCAGGAGTGTCAAAAAATCATTTTTTTTTCCTTGCTTAAAAGCTAATCGGTTATATTAATACATAATGCATTAAAAAGAAAAACTATGCACAATAAATAATTTGAAAAAATCATCAATTTCAATATACTGATTGCATTGTTATTTTCAGCTTTACTTACACGTGCCAAAACTAAAAACTTCTTCAGTCTTTTAAGAAAACTTATATTATTTTCACACACACACACACACAGGCACTTTTCTCTCTCTCTCTCTCTCTCTCCACTAAGTATTTTTATAATTCTAAAAATTTTCAAACTCAAAAACTGATAACGGACTTCCATGGTCATATAAAAGGCTTACGAAGATTTTTGTGAATAGTTTAATGAACTTTGTGTTTTAATGTATAAAAAGTTAATAAATTTCATGAGCGATTTTAATTTTTTTTAAAAAATGGAAAGGGGCAAACTGTTGTAAAACCGTTACAGAAGATTGCTCATTTTCTTGCCCAACTGATTTTTAAAACGTTTCTGAGAACTTTTATTTTATGCCTTTTCAGTGATGCACAAGAAAAATAGGAAGGTTTATCTAAGAATGTCGTAATTTTTTTTAACTATGGTTACGACGTTAGTTGGATGACACCTATACATTTTATTACCAATTTTCATAAACCTTATACACGTTTCGGAGAAAATGTTACCAGTTTCTTTTAACATGCAACAATCTTCAATTTCCCCCTAAAAACCTTCAGAGGAATGAACACTTAAGATATGTGACTACCTTCGGAGCACTTTTTTGGAAATATATAACTTTTCGACTAAATAAACACTTTTTTTATTTGAAATGGGGCATCAAACTAGGGATTCAAATATCCACAAAATTAATCCTGTATATATTAGGAATTTTGAGAGAAATTTTAGTGAAAAGTTGCAGTTACGGTAAACCTTGTATTGAAAATTCTGGGTAATATATTCGAATAATATTTATACAGTACATAAATAACATCATTACCTGTGCCTATAGCGATAAGATTAGTAATATTTTTGAAAGTTTCTTAAATATAATGTCAATTTTTTACAAAAAACTAATATTATTTTCTCACAAAAAGTGTAATAAAATACATAAATATATACACAGAGATTAGATTACAGTTTATAATAAAGATAAAACTAATTATAAAACATTTTCTGAAAATTTCAACTTAATATCTTAAAAAGAAATCCTGCAATGAACTTTACCGTGAAGCAAAAAATTGAAAAACGTAGTTTCTCAGAAAATGCATTTTAATATTTTAATACAATATGAAAACTTTCTACTAATTTTACATTTTTTAAACTCACCATGATTATAGAACAAGCTGTATTTAGCTTCATGTTTAACTAATTCGGACTATCTTTTTACTTTACTATATTACTTAGTTTTATAGACTATAACAATTGTCACTCGTTTTTAGTGAAATTTTGATGAAAATTGCAGTTACGATCTTTTACATAAAATTCTAATAAATGTATTCAAATAATATTTATACAGTATAAATATTATTACATACAGAGAAATAATATTAAGATTATTTGTCTTCTTTTATCTCCGTAACATAGAGTATCTTTTCCACATATGTTGGTTCCGATGAATATAATTGATTCTTCTACTTATAAGTGGTATCTTATCATAGAACACTGCAAGCAAAATATGTACAAAAAAAAGTATTGTTAAAAAGCTTAAATCTTTTTTTAAAAAAACATCATTTTTTTAATGACATGGATCAGAAGACAATAAAAATATTTGCTTTGCCAAACATTTGATAGTTTGTTGTTAAATTTGTCTAGAAATATGGGAACGTTAGTACTATTTTTCTTTTCTTGAAAAGACGTTCTGTAATACGTTTATTACATTAGGGATACTAATCTGCAACCATCGTATTGCCTCTAATTACAATACGAAGTTCATTAACAATTAATCAATAATGCTGAAGCCATACCTATGTGTGTATATGTGAAAACTAAATTTTTGCTGAAATATTCGTAAATTGAAATCAATATTTAAGATATCATTTTAACAATAAAACAGATCATGTTAAAAATTTTAAAAAATAATTTTTTGTAGTAGGAAATATACTAACCAAGAATGAATAACTGAAAGGTTCTGCTGGCTTTGTTGAAGAAAAGAAATAGTGTAGTATCACGATACAGTTGATCAGATATGCAGCAAACGATAGACGTGACAGGGGGAGGAAGATTTTTAGTGATAGCAAACGACTCACGAAACCTAAAGAGAAAGAAGGGAGATTTATTTTAAAATTTTAAACTACTGTACTGTAGTCTTGCCATAAATTTTTTTGGATTTTCTGTAGAAAAAAAAATTATTCAAACAACATCAAGAACTTAATTAAATTAAACTGATTAGTGCAATATATTAAATTAAACTGTAAAACAAAATAGATATTTATATTTTTGAGGGTTATGCTAAGAAAACAAATAAATATCATATTTAGGTACCACGACACAAGATTACAATTGAAAAAAATCACGCTAAAATCTACGAAAGGAAAGTAAAACTTGCGTAATAATTTTATTTGAATAAAACAATTCGCGCAGGAATATGCTCAAATTTCACTCTCAGATATACATTTTGATGAATCAGTAAATGATAAGTAAAAAAAAATTGGAAAATAAAACAGAATCATAATTAGAAAAAATTTATATTAGTATATCTTTAAATTGTCTAAGCAAACAAAAGAAAATCTTTCTCACTTTTTCACAATCAACACTTTTATTTTTTCGTTATCGTTTAGATCGTCCACACCAATGTAAAAATCTAAATATTAGCGGCTTCCTCACCGATCAACTTTTATATAAAACTTCCAATTTGAATTCGTTTGAGTATGTTTTTATTTAAACGCTCTTTTCATGGAAACGAAAAATAATCCCAAGTTTAATTTCACGTTAGCACAGGCCGTACCAATATTTGTACAGGTTTACTGAAATTTTCTGAATAGGGAATACTTTCGACACCATTATATGTTGAGTTTTCACATTCCATTTATTGTTGCAAATGTAACCGATACAATTCTTCGTTTTTACGTTCAGCAACTGCGGTCTCAAGGAAATCCGTGACAAATTCCTTATCTTTTATCATTTCTAAGGATTTCCAAAGACTCTTTCTTTAACGACTTTAAGTGCCTCATCTACCGTTTCACAGAATTTTTATAACGCGGCCTGCAAGTCAACTTTTGAGTTATAAGACTCGCCATGATATATTTTGAACATTTTAAAGGCCCACTTCTAGAAGATCAAAGACCCACTTCCGGTTTTTCTAACTTTATAAAATTGATTGTAACTTAGCTTCTAGGTAGCGTAGAAACAAAACAAAGTATGTTTTGTAAAGCCAAAAGATAGCTCTATTCAATACAATAAAAAAACAAAAATATTTGTCTTAACCGAATTTGGTCATTTTCAACGTGTTCGAATACCTTAATAGTGGACATATTTGAAAGACTTGACGCTTCAAATCCCATTGCGTTACTAAAGCTCATGCAACTGGATCTTCTATTACAAACGAAGTAACACTTGAAGTTGATTTATATTCTGATTCAGTAACTGAATCAGTTTGTACTCAAAAACAATTACCGTAAAATCCGGCGTATAGCGCGCACCGACGTATAACGCGCACCCATTTTTTCAAGCGGTATTTTTTTAATTTTTAGGTACATTCGCCGTATAACGCGCCCCCTACATTTTTACAAGGGAATCAGAAGTATACATGTGTAATGTTCTTATGTTTTTAAGTCATTTTTTCGAGTTATTATCCCAGGATTTTGAAAAAATAGTGCACTATTAGAATCAGAACCCTTTAACTTCATTAGGTATATATGTCATTTCTTTCAAATATATAGTATTTCGATTTATGTAGACGTTTAATTTTTCTTATGCTCATCTCTTTTTCAGTTCCTACTATTAGCTCGCACACTGTCTATATATTTATATATTTGTATATTTATTTATCTATCTTGGTGGAATTTTCAATCGTTAATAAAATACATTTTAAAGCACTGAATTGAGCTGAAATTTTATATACAGGATCATTTTGGATAACAATACAATAATTTAATTATAATTAATAAAAATTAATGGATTAAAACTAATTATTTAAAGAATTACAAATGTAGCCACGTTGGCGACTTAGCGACGTTTTTGGCGACTTGTGTCAAAACTTGAAAAGTTTTTTTCTCACGTGTTAAAGCATTCAGTTGGACTGAAATTAAAAGGACAATACGATACTTTAATGATAATTAAAAAAAACTAATTCCCACTTAATGTTGTGATTCTGTCCTATGTATATACATATTTATATTAATTGTAACTATTTAATAAAAAGTAGCTAAAATAAAATTTTTCTTTGTTGATCTAAGTAGGAATTGACTTAAAAACTATTTTTTTTATATTACTTGTTTTTTATTTTTCATGTTATCATTTTTATAACCGGCGTATAACGCCCATCCGTAAATTTCAATCTCATTTTTTGGGGTTAAAAGTGCGCGTTATACGCCGGATTTTACGGTAAGTGTAGCAGAAGAATTAGATAAAGTTATCAAAGAGGGATATGCACTAATGCAGCCTATTAGATTTGAAACACTGTTATCAAAAATTCAAAAAGAAATGTTTCTTTTTAAAATGAAGGGAGACTTGGTAACTACCTGGAAAGAACTCATTTCTATTTATTGACGATAAAGCCACCAATGTAGAGTTTGAACGAGCATTTTCTTCCGCAGGAAAATTTGTAACAAAAATAAAAAACTGTTTGGACGATGAAACACTAGACGAGCTGTGTTTTTTAAAATCTTATTTACAGAAACACAAGTAATGAAATGTTTTTTTTAATTAATTATGTTCTACTTTACTTTGTGATAAATTAAGTTTTGTTTTCATTTGTTTCAGTAAATAATGATATTAACATATTTTTTTAATCATGTTTTCAGTTTTATTATGTAATTGCAACTATCTTGATGTGCAAGTATTTTTCATAGTAAATAGTTCAATCCGAATCCCAGGATTTGGATAATGTAACCCTAAATCCAGGAATTTAAAATATAGCACGGGATTCCAAACCCTAATTCTTTGTAAATAAAGGTGTTTTTTTTTTTGTGCATTTTTCAGTAATTATCAAATTTTGTAAGGACTGTTGGTGATAGAATAAATTTAGTAGCTGTGTTTTTTCACACACCAACGCATAAATGTATATGTAGGGGGAAAATAATGCATTTTTGTCAAACTTTCTATAAACATGTATTACATTAGTATTTCAAAGATATCAAAGCTAAGATAATAGGAATTGTACGAAACTATTGCATTATATTATGTTATTTTAGTGCAGAAAAATTCTTATGAAGAAGTGTAATTCTTAAGTTATATATGATTTGGACCAGGATTAATGGAATTCCTCCGCATGTCAGATGTTAAAAATTTCTACACGTTTTGTACTTTCTCCGATATCAGTTTGGTATAGAAGGTTAGAACACAAACGTATGACCAATTGCTCTTTCTGAGTTCTGTGTACTCTGTCATCGTACAGTCTCTGTCAATGTATGAAATGAAGCTTGATCCCAGTGCGATTTCTTCTTATTGGAGAGTCGGAGAGAGTAGCTGTAGTTCTGCTCTCCAACGAGAAATATGCATAATTTCTTTTTAAAACTCTGTCGAGAACCCCAACCGCCTGTTGCCCTGACCGCACTTACGCAACTTCCGGTCAAGACTCAGCTTTGTGTAATCGCGTCTTTCCTTTCCGTGCAACACAGGTGAGTTATCTAGGTGCACCATATCTCTTCTCGAAGTTTCTAACAGTTGTCTTAGCTAGGGCACTTTGTATGTAAAGTTTGGCAAGTAAACAACTGGTCTGATCACACCACAGTCCGTTCACTTTTTTTCAAAGATGGGGATGAAATATAGATTATATTTCAAATTTCTAGTGTAGATTTCACTTTACACTATCTGTCTATTTTAATATGTTTTTAGTCCTCGTTGAGAGACATACTTATGAGGAGTAAGTGAATATTAACGTCGCACTGTTCAGCTACACGAGGACTCTTGGCCTTCTTATGGGGTTGGTTTTTATTTTTTATCTTTTTTTATTATTAATTTTTATAGATTTTTCCCCACCCCTGAGACCTACCATGTCTTGAGATAGGACTAACAGTGGGCAGGGTTTTTTCTGGCTTTCCAATGCTATTGGGGTTTTGGGTCGTGCCAGTACATTTGTCATTGTATGTAGTTATAATACCGTTTGCTCTCTTCTGCGAATCAAGGGGACTTCCAGTTGTGACGACTCGGCTCACTGCTTGGCTTTTTGATCGGCTCTCTGATTACCAGGGATCCCAACATGACTTGGGAACCACTGGAAGACCACAGTCCACCCATATGAAATGAGCTGCGCAATTTTAGTTTAGCAGAGAATTGTGTTTAGGCAGTCAGTTGATGTGTTAAGGTGATTGCCTACCTTGAAAATATCGTTTTTTGTCTAAATAAGGCATTTTTTTTTATTTCAAACTCTTATAGTTTGAACATTTTTCTTTCCAAAACAGTTTTTCTTTTTCCTTTACGTGAAACAGAAATAAAGTTATGGGGATTTTAAAAAACATCACTCTATGCGAAAGGACAGTAAGATAAAACTTTAAATGAGTTTTCCTCAAAATTATGTTTTCGAAAGAAAATCTTTACCAGATACATGATACCTTCAGAACCAAACCAGATAACGTTATGAAATTTAGTAGGAATGTTTATTATACTATTTTTCATAAAGTGGACCATAAGTTTTGTTGTAGGTTAAATATTTTTTCATTTAGGGTAGTTTTTATAAAGAAAAAACTTTAGAAGTATCAAAATGTTCATATTATTATGTATAATTGTCTGTAATTTTTTTTTTGTATTTTGATATTTCTCTTAGATTTTGGTTCACTTTGAAGAGCGCCATTATATGTATGGTGTGTATAAAGAAAATTATGATAATTGTATTAGAAATTTTTATACAGTGTTACCCGTTTTAGTAAAAATTTGGTAAACTTTCCTTGAAAACAACCAATTTTTCTAGAAGTACAATATTTATTTAAAATTTTTTATGTATTTACCTTTTTTTTTATTTTTCTTCTTTAAAACGCTCGATTTGTTTCAAAAATTTGTTTTTATAAAAAAATTGGGTCCGAAGGAAGGCAGTCACCTTAATGCTTAAGGCTGAAATTACAGCTCGGAAGTTGATGAGCAAGGTAACTTTTGCAGGAGCTTGAGCAGTAGGGATTATTTGTGTTGTAGCGTCACAGACAGCCGAGAACTCACCATCGTAATGGGTGGCGTCTAATTACGATAGTCTTCAAACAGCCGGCAGATTCATCCCGCACCAGATCCGTTTACTTCAGGTAGATATGAACCTTCAGTATACATATGTAGCCCCTTATTCGTAGGATATGTTTGTTCGATGGTTTCCAAAACGTACATGGGAAAATTTTCATCTGCATACTTATACTTCCTGTGTCTATGAATCTCTACCAGAAATTACCGAAGTAATAGCAGATATTCTTATTTCCTGTTAGATTTCGGCAATTTTTTTTTCTTAAAGCATCATAAACAATTTAGAGGTTTGGTTTCGAAAAAATATCTTTATTCTATTAGTAAGAAAAAGGCATATCTGGCCATTTTTCTCGGAACATTATAGATGATTATATACATCTGCTAATTTTCTATGCCTTGTGTGACATTTAAATAATTCTGATTATTTCAACGTTTTGACGCTATGTGTCCATTAAAGAAAGTTGAATGCTACATACCTCCTTGTTTTGTGGCACATACGTAAATAATCCATGCCACGCTGCATGAAAATAAAAAATCACAAAATCCATTAAAAGCAATACGTTTTAGAAGAGTTTCTTTACTGAAATAGAAGACGTTGAAACAAATCCAGACACAAACGGCAAAACCAATCCATCCACAACATAGTGCTATCTGAAAAAGATCAAATGTGAATGAAGATGAAAATATAGTAAATATTTATGTTTGTAAAGGGCAGTGAAATTTAAGATGTCGCATTTCTAGGAAATTCTTTCAGTTTATAATTGTTTCTGTTTTTGTAGGAATGTTGAAAAACAATTCAAAAATGTATATTGTAGAAGTTTAATCTAAAAGTACAACAAAGTCTTTCGTTTTAGCTGTCAAATTATTGAATAGGAATCTCAAACATGCATAAACAAACATTGTATCAGTTCGACACAATCATTGTAAATACATTTTTGCATTTATCGAAAGATTTGAAATATTACTAATATAAATACATTTTTTGCATTTATCGAACAATTTGAAATATTACTAAAGAAAATTCCTGCATTAAGCATGAATCACGTATTACATTTTTGTAGATAACTAATTTAGCTTGATATTTATATGGAAGAGATGAAATATTCAACTACAATGCAATATTTCTTGAAGCAACCTTCATTCATGTATGCGTAATTGGACATTAAGGTAATGGAAAACAATTGTTTAAATTAATTAAACAATTAATTAAATCAATAGTTTGTTTTAATTGACTGTGATCTGGACCGAGATATAAAAATTGAATCAAGACATAAAAACTGGAATTCGGCATTATTTTGTGACTGCAAAATAAATGATGAAAACAAGCGGTGGGAGAATTTTAATAAAAAAAGTAAACGAACTTGTATAAGTATGTAAGGTTTTTGCTTAGGAACGTTAAAATAAGAAATAAAAGGTAAATGTTTAATGCTTTTATCTTATTATTTTAGTTGCAGGCATAATACTTTAAAAAATATTATGGTTGGACACTTAGGAATTTACATGCCAAGAATAAATGCTGACATTTTAAAACAGAATTTCTTTGATGGGGACATGTATGTTTTCTTATTTTAAAGTTAAATATATGTATTAAAGTTTTGAATGTGTTCTTAAGAAACTTTTTAAAAAATTTGTTTATTCTTTTTTTATTTTAAAACTACATATTTAACTTTAGAAATTAATTTTATTGTAGGTAATTAAAGTATCCACGTAACATAAAATCTGTTATATATTTTTTTAAAGGAATATTTTATACTTTACTTCATTCGTTTGTTTCAAATGAGCTACATTTTGGCAGCTAAGCCATTTTCAGTCACGGGAAGTCTTCAAGAATGGGATCTTTTTCATTTGTAACTTCTGCTACAAAGTTTTGATGTTTGAATTTATTTAATTTAAACTTAGGTTCGATGCTAAATATTGCCATGATTTAATTTTGTAGAGAGTACCAGAACTAAATCGATACTCAAGGGATCTTTTATATGCCACATAATCATATGACATGCATGCCTACGCTTTTGACATCCAGAAAATCTATCGACTCCCGCCGGTATCGAACCTACAACCTTAGGCTCTTTGGTGGTCACGATGGACGATGATTTGATTCTTTATACTTTAATAAGTTTATAGTTTAAAAAATTACAGATGTAAGTAGTTTGCTTCCAAAAATACTGAATTTTTTTATGAAATAGCTGTAAAGGTAATAAAATATTAAAATATAAATTAAATAAATTATATTTAATAGACAATTGCTTACATTTAAAATTACGGTATAAAATTTACACAATTTAAACCCAATAAATATGCAAAATATTTTCAATGGCTTAACTTCAAGAAATTCACAACTGACTATGTTATAAAGTATAAAAATATTAAGTAAAGTAACTTTTAAATTATATATACAAAAAAAAAACTTTTGAACCACTTTCAAAATTAAAACTGTATTTGTATTCATCTTTATCGATTTATAATTAAGTAATAGTTTTTTCATTGAAGGTTAATAAGATAAAGTTTTCAAAAAGTTATCTACAATATAATTCATACTACTTTATCTTTGATTCGGAAATAGTATCGAAAGCAAGGCGCTTCTTATGGAAACTGACAATAAAAGAAATAATTATGTGTTGCTTTAGAGATATAAATATTCCTTTGAATGTCTTCATTTATACACATATGTTTTATTTCTATTTGCATTTGTCAAACACTTAAAAACGTTTCCCTTTTAAACAAGAATCAACTTTTCGCTATAATGATTTTCAAAATTTCTATTTCCGAAATAAAAGTTTCTGAAATGTTATAATAAATTCAAAAATATTCACCATGTTGTTCTTTCCTTTCTTACACATTTCTCTCTTCCACAAGTAATGGCCCAATCCTAATCCAATTAAATATGCACCTAGATTTGAAACTGGCTTTATATGAATTATATCCACAAAAATCCAATTTCTGAAAAATGAATCTTACAGTTAAAACTTATTTTATGCAAAAGATAGGGACTGCATAAAAAATGCACAAAAATCACTCAAAAAATTGATAAATTGGTTTAACAAAGTTTCTTTCATACATTCTTTAAAAAAATATTATTTTGATGCGGTAGACAAGGGCCAAATGAAAAAGTTTCTTTTAGATTATACTTTAAAGCTTAGGAAATAGCGGAAATGTGCTACTTTACGAACTTAAATGTCTTGGAAAACTTTAAAGAAAAGTAATATGTAAATCATAGTTTTATAGATAGCATAAAATGATAATTACTAAACTTCAACTAGCCCTACCTTTTAAACATTTTCTATATATATATAACTACAACGGATACATTCTTTTAAAACAGCCTGAAAATATTTAATCCTGCTTCGTTTATTCGCTTGCATTATCTCTGCTTACAAGTCCGTGTGCAGTGAATGAAACACATAATATAGGTCTTAAATATGGTATTCTCACATATTTGTATTTACTAAAGATGCGTTTCCATATACTGGGGGTATTCCTCTTGTAGCTCTAGAGTTACAGATTTTTAACATAGCAAATCTCAACGAGAAAGCTTTAATGAAGATAACATATTTGGAGGAAATATAGATATTCATAAATCATAGGAAAAAAGTGTTAAAAAAGATGAATTAAAAAAAAAAAAATTTTTGCACAAAAACTCAAAAAACGTATTTTTTTTAATAAAATTTTTCTATTCTCTGCAAGTTTATTTGACTTTCTCACCCCATCTTCAATAAAGAAAAACTTTATTAAATAATAAAAATATTTTTCATTTCTATACTTCTAATGGAAAGGATGCTTTTTGTGTTTAGATTCTGTGGAAATGTGGAATAATGTGGAAATTGTAAGCGTGAGTATCACGTGTTTAGCATCCAACTTTTCATCACCAGATTAGTTTATGACATGTGACCTATTCAGATTACTATGAAAACGGAGACATCCCTAGCCAATTTGTCTAGTTTGTTTTTTCATTCAGTCAATCGCCAAAAAGATGGTTATGGGACAATTCATTTCTTGGTAAATGTTTTTAAGTTTGTTTTCACTGTTTCTTTGATTGTTGAGCGTCAACGTTAATATGTGAGTGAATGTTATGTTTATTGGTGCTAGATCAGATAACCACTAAAATAAGCGAATGTTAACGTTAGAGGAATGTAATAAAATTAATTAAGGACCAACAGATCCTTATAAGAAAAAAATTATGAATTTCTAATATTCGGTAATCCATTTAGATTTTTAACAAATAAAACTCCGTTTCACTATTTTAGTGTATTGTTTAAAAAAAAAACTATATAAAAGGCCACTTTGATTCAGCAGCATATATGTGAGGTTTAGTAAAGTATTATGAATTAAAGGTTAAAAATAAATATATTTGTAAAAATAATTTTCATTTATGTAGTTTCCGAGTACAGGAATTAATTACTATCAATACAAATAATTAATAAGTAGCACTACTCTTATAATGAATTATGAAAATCCTACCAAAGCATTATAAATGAATTGGCATTCAGTTAAGAGATTGATCTCAAAAGGAAATCTGGTTTTCTGATATAACAGTTTGAAAATGTCCTATTATTACGGACTGTAATAGTCAAAACACACACGCGCGCACGTGCACACACACAAAAAAATATGACGTATGTGAAAGAACCAAAAAAGCATTATTAGGTAGCGATCATTCAAGCATTTCTGATCGAGTAACAGCAATAATTGTGTTGTGTGCTCTAGGAGGATTTTTTTTTTTTTTTTTGAGATTTAAATCTCCAAACATCTGCTGTTACACTCAAACGCTTAAGCCTTTGTGACAAACTTATGAGCGAAGCATCTTTGAATGTGTGGTGCAAAAAGAAACCACATCCTGAAAGTTTTTTTTTTTCTGAATTCAAGATAAATAATATTTCAATTTTCTCTAAAATATGACTTTCACATACATTCCTTTCAATAAAAATATTGGTAAATTGTCCTTTCGCGATTAAAATCAGGAGTTTCTGTTGATTGAGTGACTAATTTGAGAATCTCGTCTTGTGAAGGAAACATAATATGTTAATTAGTATTACTATTTAAACAGATCTGAATAAATAACAAAGGAGGAGATCATCGTGGTTTGAAAGTGTGATAGTGAATTGAAGTATTACATGCTGTGTTAATCAGTATCTGCGAGTGCGACAGAAGGTCGTGAGCTTAGGTATAGGTTCCTCTTTGGAAAACAGACGACTAGAATCTTTATGGTTCTAGAACTAAAATATACCTAAAAAGGTTGCTACGACATATAAATGAAAAATAAACTCTGAGTATAAATAAATCAATAAGTAAACAAATAATGAGCAACTTTTCTTACCGATGAAGGAATTTATCAATGTCATCTACGTAGTTTAGTAAACTTGATATACTATCCAATAAATCATACTTTATGGTCATTACGCTACGGTAAGAGCATGAAGCACAAATGCTCAGAACAGTAAGTGTATATCCAAATCTTGGCCACCTGAAAACAATTGTTAATTTTACTAGTTTGTTTTTGTTTTTACATTTTATGTAAATGACAGGAACAAAAAATTTATTTGAACTAAAAGATATACTTTCAAAGGATATGCAGAGTTTTAGGTAAAAAAATTATTCGAATATTTTTTAGAAGTCTTTTAATAATTCCTTATAAAAACGAACCTATTTCTCTCAATTTAATATTAGCGAATGTGCAATGTTTTTTGTTGAAAGCATACCTCTCTATGTAAGTGCACATTAACACATATCTAATACATTATAAGATGTCAAGATAAATTCATTTTCTAGAAAAAAACTATATATTAGTTACAGTATTAAATGTTAAGAGTCAAACATTTGGTAGCGGGAGGAGCCACTATAGATTGGGTCACCAATGGAACGGATCTCAAACTTGGGGGCTTGCCGTGTCTGCAAAGGTTATTCTGCCAAAACGTAGCGCATTTTCATGAGTATTATATGTTTACATTAACACTAATACATCGTTGCCTTAATAAAATGTTTAAAGACACTAAATATTTTTTTCTAAACATGCGGGATAGGAAGACGTGGTCAACATTGAATAGCTAGATCCAATATTAAAATAATGATACTTAAAATGTGTTTTCAAAGTAATTACTACTTTCTACCTTCTCTCTCTGTTTTTTCTTCTGTTTGTGAGTGAATGTCTGACTTTACACTCCTGTAAACACTAACGTGAAAAAAAAATTCCAACTCCAAGAAAGACTTGTGTTAGATAAAAGAAATTTGGTAGGCGTGCTTATACATCTCAAAGATGACATCGATTTAAATTTCGTGCTTCGTATTTAAGTACGGCGCTAGTAACGTCACTCAGGTCTTGTAAATCAGGACTACTTTAAGTGCGTGCTGTAAAGTTCGTGAGCATTATTCATTCGTACAATTTGACGTATTGAGTTGATGTTAGCCAAGAATGCCTTTAAGAGGACGAAAAAGCCATTATCAATAACTCACCTAGTTTGAACGAGGTCGTGTAGTGAGAAGGTGGATTTTATTTTCGTGATGATATTACAGAAAGATTTGGCAGGAATATATCCATTGTAAATTATTGTTGGGAGCCATGGTCAAGGGCACACGTCCGTAGCAGAAGTTCGAGCTGAAGTTGGTACTACAGTGATACAACGGACTGTTAGAAATCGGTTTCTTCAAGAACAGTTCCCAGCCAGGGACCCTGTAGCTTATATTCCACTGACTCCAAGCAATTGTTGTTTGAGACGAAAGTGGTGTTCAGCAAGAGATCATTAGAGGACTGACTGGAGATCTGCTGTGTTTTTTTATGAAATCAGGTTCTACCTTGGTGCCAGTGATGACCCTGTGTTGGTCAGAAAGAAGCCAGGGGGACGCCTGCAACCAAACTCTCCGCGGTCGAGACACACTGGATCTACACCTGGAGTGAGGATCAGGCAAACAATTTTCTATGACAGCCGGAGCATTATCGTAGTGGTCCCAAAAGCACTGATAGTAAATTTTTACATCAGTTTGGTAACTCAACCTACGGTATTGCTTTTCATGAACAGAATTCAAGGGTTAGTTTTCCAACAGGATAACACTCCCCGACACACCGATTTCGTAACACAACGTGCTCTACAAAGTGTTGAAATGTTACCTTGGCCTGCGAGACCCTCAGATTTGTCTCCAATTGAACACGTAGGGGATATCTTTGAATAACAACTCCAGCATCATCAACAGCCAGCCCCGATCGTCTCAGTATTGACACAACAAATGCAACAAGCATGGAACTCCATACCACAAAGTGACATTCGACACCTGTATCACACAATGCATGTGCGCTTGTAGGCTTGCATTCAAAATTCTTGATGCTACACCAGCTACTAATGTAACAGCATTTCTCATTTGTAAAGCATTTTCTTGAGCTTAAATTAACTTGTGGAAAATTTAATTATTACTCTACAATAGTTTTTTCTTGGTGTTGGTTTTTTCCCCATCAGTGTATACAATTGTAATTGTGAGTTTCATCATCTCCTCTTCAAAAATTGTCTAATGAAATCAGAACCATCATGTATTACTGCAAAATACAATTTAAAAGTTTAAGGTCTTAAAATGTTTTTAAATATTGTGATATTGTATACAAAAAGAAAGTACATACTTAAATAATGAAATCAGGAATATAGGACTGATAAGTAGAAGCTGCATATCGGCCGCTATATACCAGGCTGGGGTATAACACTGCAAATATCAAGAGTATTAGGTCTCAGTAGAAGGAATTAATGAATCAACAATCAAATGCCTACAAAGATTTCAATGAGTGCTAAAATTCTGAAAATTATAATTATTTTTTCTCTACGTATTTTTTAAAGTGTGTCACATTCCGTGGCAATTAAAAAATAATTTCTTAGAAGTGCTCATTGTAAGATATTCTTCATATAATTTAAAGAGATGAAGCTATTATTTTAATCATTGTGTGTAGTAAATTGAAATGAAAGTTTTTGCTAATAAATAAATAGGTGAAATTAAAATAAACATCATTTCTCACCCATAAGCAAATCGATAATGACCAACATTTCTCTCTTGCCAAACAAGCCACATCCAAACTTAAATTTACTAGTGGAGAAAATGCGCGAATAGACATGGGTGTGCAATTATTGGGCGACCAGCTCGATGCTTCCCAGCGCAAATGCAGAAATGCCTAAGCAGTAATAATAGAAGCATATAACCAGCTCAGGTGTCGTCCACGTCACTTGACCATGGTTCAAAATTACGTGGTCCGTCGTCAAAAGCCCTCGTGTAGCTGAACAGGGCGACATTAAGATTCACTCACTCACTCACCCGACACGGACATAAACCTGTATAAAGACAGCATACAAGATCTGGCTAGAGCATCCTTCCCCATGGTACAATATAATTCATCATAGACACGAAATCATCATCAACACACCCTGTTATTCTTTGAAAAAAATTCCTCCTATTTAGATTAAAAATTATTAAGTAAAAATTAAAATATTTTTTGTCTTTGTACCGAGTTTCAGAATAATTGAAAAAAAAATTATTTAAAATTAGACAACGCAGAAAAAGAAATAAAAAAATGATTGAACTATGAAGGCATAAATATCCTGAATGGGAGAAAAATTTTAAGATAGTTAAAAAATACTTAAAAGCAATATTATTAAATATATGAATAGAAATCCCTTAAAAATGATGAATAAATAGTAAAAGTATTCCTCTATTATCTTATTTAAATTGAAAATATTTCTGTGGTGTTATTTTTACTTCACTTTTTTTCTAAAATCAATATTTAAAACTACTTATTAAAACTAAAAAGTTGGAAAAACAAAAATTAGGTAAATTTAAATTACCCATAGAGAGTGAAATGTGTGTGTGAAAAATATAATAGCTATAATGTTAACAATAGTTACAAATATGTAGCTAACAATTTCTTTCTTATTTTTTTATAAAATTGTAATAACACTCAATTTCAATCCCCTTATTAGTAATTACTTTTATAAATAATACAAATATAAAAATAAAAAAATTAAAAATTAAAATAAAAAAACTGAGAATTAGACAAAACTATATTTCTTGGAGTATAGTAAATCATTATTAATTATAATAATTAAAACATACCTGCATTATGTATAAAATTTTCACCTTTATATACTTTTCTAATGACGTTTTAGAATTAATACTTTTTAGAACGATCCGTACTACTCGGAACATATATATTGTAATAATTTTTTGTTTCAGGTACCATTTTCCAACTATCCATATATTTTGTTTGTATCCAAAAATAAACAGTAGGTTGAGGTAATAAGGATAAACTTTTCCAAGTTGGGGAATTTTATAACTATATTAATAAAAATAACAGGGTATAAAGTCTTGTATACCCTGTTTACCCGTACTTTTAAAAATTCCTATAGTTTTATGTGTTTCTCTGTTGATAAAGTCCCCAAGGGTAATAAATTTTATTTACAATGTTTTTCGATATCATAATTTCTGGTGAAGGAATATCCCTCCACCTGAAAGCTCATTTATTCCATTAAAGATTAATCATTTTTCTAACCAATTCAGGTTATTTTTTAAACTCTAATTTAGAGAGGAAAAATAACTGTTTATTTTTGTACACTTTCGTTTAAATCCTTTATTAGAAGAAGTTTGCGTTTTATCACATCGCTAAAAATTCAAGTCACAAAGAGGAGAAAAAGGATGCTTGAATAGTATAACCAGGTGTCTAAAAAGGTTTTATAACTAGTCCCTTATGAATTAGAAACGCCTAAAAATACGAAAAATGTTTTTTGTTAATTTTCCACATAAAAGGCTAGTAATACTAAAATATTCTAAAATAGAATACCTGTTTCCATGAAGATTGAAAATTGTTTAAGAAAATTAAATTCCACCACCAAGATTCTTTGCATACTGGATTAGTATCATAAGCGGGCCACACAGGACCAGAACCCGTGTAAGAGAACAAAACACTGTAAAATGCGAATATCATCGCATATAGAGGAACAACTCTGCAGGAGAAAATGTATTCAATATTAGGATTTTAAAAAATTTCTAAGCTTGTTTCTGATTTATTTGCAATAATAATATAAAATACATTTCGCATGTCAAAAGAAAAGGTGTGAAAGTAAGTTTCATAAACTTCTTGTTTGTCAAAGTATTGAATGATTTTTACAGTTAAGAACATATTTCATCCTATTTTACATGATAATATATTACCTTTCCCATTTCGGTTAGCCATGTCTGACTTTTTTGCAGTATATAATTTTATTTCTGAATATAAGATCTGCTGCGTTTAAGGATTATTTAGTATTTCGACACAATTGCAATTTAAAACATTTTGTATTATGCCTTCCCCCTCCCCTTTGTTTCATTTAATTTCAAATTCAATTTGTATCTTATTACAATTGAAAGTAGCCAATTAAAGGATAATTTATTATCGTGTATTCATTAATTAGTTTCATTAGGTCAAATGCAGAATTTCTATTTGAATGTATTTAACTGACTTGATATCGATAGTTGTGTACCTAAAGAATTAGAAATCAATATATGTTATCTAGTTTTCCTCTTCTTAAATATCCACGAAACAAATATCGATTTTTTATGTACAGATTCATTATGTTTTGTTCATTATGTACAGATCGAAGTATAAATAGAGTTAATGAATAGATGAATATACTCTATTTGTGGATAATCTTATAAAAATTAAAATATATACCTTAAAAGCCTCTTGCGGTAGAAACGAAGCCAAGATATCGTCCCTCCATTTTTCAAATAATCGCGGGAAGTGAAATATCCATTTAAAAATCCACTAAATATAAAGGAACAAAAAAATCAGAAGTAATTTACTGTAGCAAATTTAAATACAATTTTGAAAAAGATTACAATTATTAAAATATTAATAACATTTATTATGTATCAAATTTGAAAATGCTATTTTTGTAGCTGATAGAAAACTTTTTGCAACACCTTTAATATTTATACAAAAATTTTGCTATTTTCTATTAATTTGTCGAAAAATTTCTGTAATGTTTAGTCATTTCTTCCTTTAATAAGTTATTTTACTGTGCATTTTTCATTTATTTGCTTGATAAATTTTCTTATTTTAATTAATTTTTACTGGTCACAATAATCAGGTGCTTACTTGAAAGTTGAAGAACCAACAACTATTGGTATAAAGAGTTACGTGCTTATGTTATTTATCGAAGTTCTCTTAGTATGATATGCAGAATAACTATTACTAGAGGAATGAATCACGAACTCAACCAAAAGTTCAATCACGAATTTTATTGTTTAAATATACAACATGCCCACTAAAGATCTTTACCATCCTCTTAATTTCGGAATGGTTGCCGCTATATTCATAAAAGTGGTGTCTAGGTATTGTAAAAAAGCTATGAGCTACTGGATAAAAACTACCACCTGGTGGAAAGCAGCGGAGTTAGCATTATCACCTCGAAAACGGAATGAGATAGGGGGAAAAGGGAATTTCAAAGTTATAGAACATTATTGGTATAATACGAAAAGACACCTTGTCGACAAAAATACAAATAATAGAACAGTTTTTTTTAGGGATTTTCTACCTGTGATGTGACCTAAAAAGGATCGGAGAAAGAACAAAGAAACAACTAGTTATAACAATGCACCTTTATTTGAGATGTTCAAACCTCACTCTCTGCTACAATGCCAATTTGCATCCTCGTTTAAATGTTACGCTGAAGCGTCCCTAATGCATCATTTAAGGTCCTGAAATATTTGTGGATGGATCGCATACTAGTGCTGTTTCAGGTATCCCGAAAAGGAAAAATTTCAGTGGAGTTAGATCATGCGAACGTGGAAACCATACCCTCGACACCTCCGTTCCTAACTATTTGACCAACATCACGACTCGCCTTATCACAAGAGATCTCCAGTGAAGCAGTGCCTCGTAAAGGAATTCTGAAACCAAATAATTGGAATGGGGGTGACGAAGACTGGCCTCCACGTTCGCCTGATCTGACTCCACTGAACTTTTTTCTTGTAGAGACATCTGAAGCAGCTGGTTTATTCGACCCATCTACAAATATTGCAGGACTTTAAGGGTCACATTACGGACGCTTCAGACAATAGCTTCTAAGTGCACAGCGTGGTATTCAAACGAGGATATAAATGTGCATTGTAGTTGACGATGAGAAGTTTGAACATCTCAAATAAAGGTATGTTGTTATGAACAGTTGTTTTTTTTTTTTCTTTCTCAGATCGTTTTTCTTCGGTCAGAGTAGAAAATCCGGAAAAAAACAAATGTGTTGTATAATCATTCTATATATTATTTGCATTAATATACAGAAGGTATATTTTCATACTAAGCTGGTAATGTTCTATAACTTTAATCCTTTTTCCCCCTATCTCGTTTCGTTTTAGATATAGGTGTGTTAACTCCGTAGATTTCCTCCTGGAGGCCCTGTAGGTGGTTTTATTCAGTAGTGTTAAGAGGTCTCAGGGGTGTTAAAGTTCTCTAGAGGTCTGAAAATATAAACTATTTTCAAACAGGTATAATTCTTTTAAATTTAAATTAAATAATTCGAATCTTGTACACATTATTTATAAAAGAATGAGGCTTCAGAAAAGTATAAAATGTTTAAAATATAATCATAATTTAAAAAATTATAATAATATGAATATAAGAAACTTTTCTATAAGAAATGTTTATTGAGTTTTATGTCGCGCATGCTATTTTCTAAAATAGTAGCTTTAATTACTAGCCATAAGTTGATTTATAAAGTTAAATGTATTCTTATTACACTGTAGCTATTTTTATATAAACAGAACTATAACTTACATATTTTAATAAATAAAAAAAAATATAAATTTTTAAAAAATATTTAAAAAATTGCAATATCTTACAAATATTTTGAAATACAAAAGATATATAATACTAAAATTAGGTAGTGTTTAAATAGTATGATGCATTTTATGATTCTTTAAAGTTTTATACATCAGAGGCTACTATTTTAGAAAATAGTTTATGCGACGCAAAAAATACTTAACATTTATAATAGAATTTTCATATGCTTATGATTTTTAAAATTATTATTACATTTTAAACATTTTATACTTTCCTAAATCCCCATTCTTTTATGAATAATGTGTAAAAGATTCCAATCATTTCATTTTAATTTAAAAGAATTATACCTGTTTGAAAACTGTTTATATTTTCAGACCTCTAGAGAAATTTAACACCCCTGAGACTTCTTAATCATACTATACCTAGACACCGCTTTTATGAATATAGCAGCACCGGTTCCACAGTTAAGAGATTGGAAAGGGACTTTAGTGAGATTAATTGTTAATCTAGAATGGAAGAAAACTGAAAGAAAAGATTTACGTTAATTCTAAGTGAAGGCATCTCAACATTACAATAAAATTATATTGATAAAAAGTATTAAAAATATTCACATAACAGTAAAGCCAAGGATGGGGAAGAGGTATTTCAGTAAAAATACGTAGAAAGTTTTAATTTTTTAAACGTTTAATAAGATATTTATACATAGATAAAATAAGTAGGGTAACCTTAAAATAAAGATATTTAATGAAAAGATATTTAAAAGAAATTTTAACTATTATATACCTAAGCACAAAAAATAAACTAATTACGCATGATGCATTCAAGAAGACAGGTACAGTCCAATGATTTCTCCAAAGTTTAATAGGGCTTACATCACCTAGAATAAATTAAAAACAGGGAGATTGCATACAATAAAAGCTTATACTGAAGGTCGTTTGCTCTTTACGGAAACGATTTTGATAGTTAATTTATATCTATGAATGACGTATTTTTGTGGCGATTTGTTTTTATATGATAGCCATAATTATTGACAATAACCCTAGCTCGATTTTTTTTAAGTTTGTTCAGTGTTCTTGAATTCCTCTTTCCTAAGGCTCGTTTTAATAAACATAAAGCACAAAAACCCATTGGAGAAACGTCAGGTAATTTTCCAGGTATTTCATCAAATGGGATACACTTTATTCCTGTTTCTAATTCTTTCTTTGCTAAATAAGCGGCATTTGACTTAGACGTGTGACAAGAGTCTTAGTCCATATGAAGTACTGTAACGGGGCTTCACGCGACTTTCAACAACTAATCCTCTTGGGGAATCTTTAGGCTAGCATTCGCGTTTATTTCACAGCCATCCCTCTCAAGAAGAAACCCTGAAATACAAATTAGTTAGTGTATATAAAGTTAGAGTTTAATAATCGTAGGTCGGAAGGAGTGGAGCATCTGAACGCAGTGTTACTATGGTAAGAAGTAAAATTACTCATCTTGATTAAAGGACGGATCTTGGAAACTAGACTAAATTAGTGAATTCAGAATTATTAGAATGGGATTGATTAAAGCTGAACTAAGCTGATTTCATGCGTTTATTCACGTAAGGTAGTTGCTTTCTTTACATCACTCCAAGGGCTCCCTTTTATAGATTACTTGTTCTGGAATATTATAATTGATAAGAATAAATTAGACTTTTCCCTTGGATAGTCTTGGTCATGCATCGTTACCTCCCACAGATTTAGGTAGACAAGATAATGAGGAAGCGACTACAGAGGTAAGATCATTACAGTACAACTTTATGTATATATCACACAATGTCCTTTCCATATGTGGGAATGTCTTCTTAAAAGATCGTTCTAAAATATTCTGCTGATAGTAGAGTGAATTAATTTTGGCTTTACTTGAGACTTTTTAAATTTTTAATTTGTTGTATCGAAATTCTGCAAATATCATGAATCTCTTTGGGAACTGTTTTGTACAATGATGAAGCCATTTCATATGGTCGTTCCTATCAGTTGAGCAATAGCAAAACTGTATGTGTTATCTTCTTTTATTTCAGTTACTTAAATATATCCACACCTCATCGAGTGTTACCACAAAGCTCCATTTTTCAGCAGTTAGGTGTTTTTCATATAATTTTCTACCATTTGTTTGTCTTTCATCAATATGTTCTGGCAAAAACAGATTAATTTCAAGTTTAAACATTTTGTTTTAAATTTAAAGCTTTATCAATAGTTTTATTTGCAACGTTCCTATTTTCGACGCAAGGAATCTTCAAGTCTGTAGATTTTCTTTTATGTTCATAAACTTCATTTTCTTGATAGTTGCCTGCGTCCCAACAGTCTTAAGATGAGGTTTTGTAGACATGTTTTTCCTTTAACTTTCAGCTAGACGTTTTTTTTTCACTTTCAAATTTATTATTTTATAGATACCTTTTTTTTTTGAAATTCAATAACCGAGATTTTTTAACCGCTTTATAATTTGACACGAATATTTTTCATCAGAGGAAAGCACAGTTACGTAACCTTCAAGTCATCAGTCGATTTTGAAAACCATCTTCAAAAATAAATATTTTATTTTACATTCCAATCATAAGAAAACATTATCGGACAGTTATTCCTAAGTTGCAGAAGTTTTATTCCAAAATGCAAAGGCAAAAATAAATTACAACATTATTTCCATAAAGTGCGAACGACCTTTTGTATATAGACATGCATACAATAATCTTTACCAATCTGTAATGATATAGAAACATATTATAAGAAAATTTCAGAATTAAATTTAACCAGCACAGTTTTTGTTATTTAATAGTTTTATTGTCTTATGGCGAATGCCACAGCAACAATTTAAAATTATTGAAATTCACAGAGCTCGTTTTTCAATGTAAATAAATGCTATTAAAGTGATTCGAAATAAAATTATCATGATTAAAAAATTATTCTTTTGAATTGTAAAGAGAAGCTCGGAATTTTTTAAAATGCGTTAAAAGCAACACTTCGTCTTTCCCTAATGTAACGTTAATACATATTTTAAAAAAAATTATTATTTGGATTTTAGAGCCTGTTTTTGGTTAAAAAGACGAGTTTTAAGAACGTTGATGTACAGACCAATATGCAGGGGAAAAAAGGAATTGTATACATTACAGACCTTCGTTTTTATTAGGTGTTTTATGAAAGAAGAAAAAGATTATCCCTATGAATTATCATTAATGACCATCGATGATATTGTTACGTAGATCCGGGGCTGGAGGATTTTATGCAAATCAGTCGCAAAGAACAAGACAGTTCTTTAAGAGCGATGAGAATTTATTGTCGAAAATACAATCCTTGAAATATAGGATTCAGAAGCAATATTCGCAGAATAAATCTCAGAAGATCTTCACACGTTCAACAGTACTCAGACACAATTATCGATGTCTAAAATACACGTATATAAAAAATTATTCACAAGCGATTGCTCTTTCAACAGCCGAAGTAATCACTATTCACTTCAACAATCAGAGCAATCTTAACTGATCACTAATCAAAACCAGACTGACTCACTTTCGGTGACCATCTCTCTTTTTATATACCTTACGGATAATTCGAGAAAGACCCGCTTGCGTCACAGATCTTGAAATTAGTGTATTTCTCTATTAATTTCTAGAAGAATCCAGAGGATCCCGAACTCGCAAAAAATGGTCACCAACATGATCGCCAAGTCACCAAAATGGTCGCCAAATTCGCCAACTTGGCTCTATAGCCAAGATTTCTCTAAGTTCCCATTGAATCACCATTAGAACGTAAGGGACGGCGTTGCTTGTGAATATTACAATTTTAACGCAAATTAAATCTAATTTAGAGTAAGATAAAGTCATTACACATCCAAATATAAATTATTTGCACTATTTTCAACAAAATTCATAACAATATTTATGACAAGTGTGTGATGCCATTATATCTCGTATACATAGAAGGTGTTTCGAAACTGTACCATAATCGGGCACTAGGTGAAATGTGTGGTCAAATCTGTTCTGGGAAAAATATAAACAAAAAATTACCCTGCACTTGGTTAAGTGAAAACGAGCACATTTTCGAAAATAAGGAAACTTGACACCCTCCATCACATCATTAGCTACTGTGATCACAAATCCTACTTTTACAATAATCATTTCACTAACATTATCTTACATAGATGTACTATTGATCACAGTCACATGACATGTAACATTACATGTAACATTACATCACAGACATGTAACATTAAACCTTATCAACGTAATGTTATCCATTACTTACTTAAAGAGTTGAAATAGAATAAGCCCACGTGAATTGCAATAATCCAAAAGGCTCCAATGAATCGAATTCCATGTAACCACAAAAACTCTCCGTCATTAGAAGTTGTTGATAATATTCTTCCTCCATTAGTGTAAATACAAAAGCAGTTGAAGAACGTTTTGAGCTTTCTAAAGCACTCTTCTAAATAAAATAAAAATTAAATTAAGAATTTTAGAAATTTGGAAACCATAATAGTTTTCACATCTGGTTCCTGTTGGCAAATTAAAAGCTTGTCGTAGCCTTCAATCAATAACACGGTCTGCTTGATTTTTTTCATCGTGAGTTTGAGTCTGCGACAATCAGACTCGGGCGCGTCGTTGGCTTTATAGTAACAGTACATTGTAGTAACTATACAGTATACTGCTTTTTGTAGTAACTATACAATATGCTGTTTTTTGTAGTAAGTATACAGTACTAAAAATCTGGGAGCTCAAACACAACTGAACCGATCGGCGTCTTCTACGTATTCTCGTGATTTTGATCAGTACACTTAAACTACATCTGCTTACCTGTCTTATACTTCCACAACGCCCTCTAGTGGCATTACTCAATACGCAATCACGCTGCATTTATAATAATTTGTATAAGTACCAACATGTACCTTCATGCAAAGTTTCGTTACGATCCCACAGTTATTTCTTGGTGTGCAAATTTTTATGACATTGAGTGCATCTTGTTCAAATTTTCAATCGTTAATAAAATACTTTTTATTCATCCGCTCAAGTTCAAATACATTTTTTTAAAAAATTGTATTGTGTGACAGTTAATGTTAACACAGTTTGTTCAAATATAAACTCATTTCTTAAATTTAATTACTGGATAAATAATAACCAACAAAAATAATAGTCCAACACCATATGCAGAAAGGAAAATTACTCGTTGTATTTCTGTAGCGCAATGGAAAGCGCGTTGGACTTTAAACTTCAAAGGTCGTGGGTTCGAATCCCACCTGGGATGGTCTAATTTCTAAGAATGTGATTACTTTGTTACTATAATATTTTATTGGAATAATTGAACGTAATTAATGAATAAATAGTAGCAAACAAAAATAATAGTCCAATACCATATATAGAAAGGAAAAATAATTTTCTATTTTGCCACTTAATATTGTGATTCTGTCATATGTATATACATATTTTTATTAATTGTAATTATTTAATAAAAAGTACCTGAAATAAAATCTTCCTTTGATGACCGAAGTAGGAATTGACTTTATTTTTTTTTCATATTACTTGTTCGTTGTGTGTTTTCGATGAATCTTATAAATGCAGATATATTTCGTGAATTTTAAGAATTTCCCCTTATTTATCATAGCCATAAAATTAACTCGACATACTATCACTTCGTACTTTAAATGTACAGAATTATTCTTACCTTTGGAAGAGTCCTTTTTATCACCACAACTCTCAATCGAAGTTTTTTCTACATGAGAATGAATATGCTTCTTTATATTAATCTCTCCATCACTCGAACGACGCTTTTTCTTTGGTCTGTAGTAACTATCGTAAGCAGTAATTACGGTACCTATTGCAGCGAGTATCAAGAAAATGCAAATGATAAATCTGAAATAAACGAAGGAGTGGTAAGAAAGTAAGCCCAGTAACTAACTTCAAAACCTGCATTTATAGTCGTGAATATGATTTTGTACATTTTTGTATTTATGGATGTGTATTATACGTCGGGTATAAAAATCATACCCTTAAAAAAAAGGAAATTTAGACTTAAACATACATCGAAATATAGTTTTTTAAAAATAAATGATATACCTTATAAACATTACGATTTTTAGTGTAAGAAAAATAAAATTTTTTTTCAAAAGCCTGGGATAATACCTTGAATAAATAACTTTAAAATAAAGAAACCTTGCATACCTACATTTCAGGTTTCTTCGAAAAAAAGGGGTTGCGCGTTACAGGGTGAATATAACTAAAAATTTAAAAGATACAACTTGAAAGTAGCGGTGCACGCTATTAGCCTAATTTTACTGTAAGTAATGAAATAAACAGTAATTTTATAGAAAAATATTGCAATTATTTTACTTTAAGAATCATCTAAAAATTCAGGAGAATTTTTTTTTCATAAGCATAAACACGTTATAATACGTTCTATGACTAAACTTTTTTCTTTTATCCATGAATAATCGACTTAGAGATTGAGGAAACTTGAAAATTTAGTTACTGCTTACAATTTCTTATTTATTATCTGGCTCTTGCACGAGATTATGACAGATTAAAATCTCATGCAATCCTTTGACATTAATTTCATATTTTTTCTTTTACGCTCTGACGCATTATTCATTTGTAATTGTATCAAAACTTCCATAAGAATTTCAGAAATGAGGAGTGTTTTCTTTTTGAATTATTTAGCGTTTAATGAAATAGACATTAAAATGTAAATAAATTATAGACAAGTATAGTTACATCAGGAATTTGGCTTCATCTGTTAGTTTCTTTGGAGCATGTTGATGAGATGCTATAGAAAAGTTCGTAAGTGTCTTAAGTTCATCTGTTTCAAAGGAGAAAATAAATCTTCGTTAACAAATTATTCATTATGCCTTAAGTCAAAGAAAACTGAGGCATCTTAACACTTGGAATTATTGTAGAAAACTGAAATTATGTGCGTTGGGAAAATTGAAACTTCAAATAACAGTATAAATACTTCACATTAAAGTGCTTACCGTTAAAACTGAGATTATTTTACCATTTACAGTAAAAATATTATATGTCTTAGTCAATGATTTTGCTCGTCGACCCCTCCAGAATCCTAAATTTGAGTATTTGAGACCCAGATATACATGAGTCATTTTTCTAAACGATATATTTATTTTTAGAATATTAAAAATTAATAATTAAAAGTTAAATAATTTAAATTAAATATTTATTTATAAAATATAATAATTTAACAATTCTAATATTACATAAAATATAAAAAAAAAAGATTATTGTTCAATGAATTTGTAATATTTGTGTTTAAAATGTATAAATCCAAGAATATGAACTAAAAACGATAATCATTTGTGATATCTGGATGGAAAGTGTAGCCCCAGAAAAAAAGGAATAAAATAATACGTAATTTCATTTCTCTACACCAGGAGGAGACACATTATTGGAGATAGCCCAAGCAAAGCCACCGCAACATCTTAAAAAAATTAGAAATAGCCAGTACCCTGGAATAGTTTGCCCACCCTTGATTTTGAAATTAATATGTTTACGGGACCACCCATAGTCATTTCAAACCTGTTTTAAATTGGCAATCACTAACAAACGGTGGTCCAAATATTAACACGGACCTTAATATAACCCCACAGGAAATAAAAAATTTACAAATCGTCACTCATCAACAATGAAAAAAAAAAATCTCGACTGGCGTTCGTCAGATATATAACCAATGAGCGTAAGCGTGTTTTAATATTTAACAGATAAAACATTTTATTCGAGTATTAAACTTTATAGATCTTAAACTGCTATTTTTTAAACATTCTTATTTCACTTTATTGTTTGTATAACAAAATAGTTTTTATACATAATCTTTTTTAATTAATTATTCATATAACTCAAAAAAAAAAATCTTCTGTAGTAATTAAACTTTTCCACATAATGAAATATTGGTGATATTTTATTAAAAAAAGAAATCTATTATTCAGCTATATCATCAATTAGTATTATTTATACCTCACATTTGATTTAAACATCTCTCCTTTTTTACGTAGTGTCATGATTAATATTTATTACATAACTAGAAACTAAAAAACACATTCTTACATTTAAGGTGAATCATAATGTTAGGAAATGTTGCTTGCCATGGATAGTCATAAGAAGAAATTCTTGAACAAGTATCCATTTCAATAAGAGACGCTAAAAGAGAGAAAAAAGGTTTGGTAATATTTTGTTGTATAAAAAAGCACTCTTAAGTCTAAATTACAGCAAAACAATTTCACGTATAATCTTGTTCCTTATAAATTTTGAGCAGACTTCAAACTTAAATGGTGACTGTTTAGTATAAGAAGTGTAACAAGTTTAAGGCTTTGGTTACAATTTAAGTGGCCTTAAATGTATTAGCAAGGAACAATGCTCAAATAAACGACACGATTTCACACATTTCAGGAACTTGCTATTGAGATTTTCTTTTGTTTAACATGTAGCAGCTGTTATATAGTTGCACATGGCAGGCTTTCATGGAATTGGAATTAGCACCTCTACCTGATTTGAGTAAGGAAGTGATTATTGTCATTCCATTTATACGGTCTTTCAAATTTCGGTTTTGCAGTTTACTTTGAAATCTTTGTAATGATAATTGGAACAGTTTACATGGGTTTTTTTTAAAAATAATATTTCTCAGTTTGCGTTTGTGTTGGAGAGATTCAATCCCCAGATCAAGAAATAAAACTGCTTCATTAAAATGAAAAAAAAAACCCATTATTTTCTAAATATTCTATCGCAGCTTTATATTTTCATTTTTAAATTTTGATATTGCATTATTAAGATGTCATTCAAAATCAAATGCTATTTCTATATAATAGTTCAAACTGCAAATTACAAAATTATCTTTTGTACCCTTAATTTTGGAAGGTAATTATTATTTTAACATGTATCTTATCTTAGCGCATCGCCCAAAATCTAAGCCATTAATGGGATTCAACACAATTCTTTAACACCAGAACGTCCGTCGGTGTAAATTGGACAGCGGAGCCTGTTTAATTTGTTCTCCTTTCTGCAATTTTGCAGGGAATTTAAAAACTTTTCGTGACTTTTAATCACTTTTCCTGGTGATTACACAGGAAATGTTTTGTGGTTCTAGGTTAATTAGGAGTGATTTTACAACTAAATATACTTAGAACGTCCGCTGGAGTTGTTTCCAAACCAAGACAATTTATCATTATAAACAGCTGTTGTACAACAAAATATAGTTCACTAAAAAGGATACTAATGGTAAAATAGACTTCCCAAAGTTCTATTGCATATTTATTTGACCGTGAGTGCAGTTTTTCATTGGGTTCACAGCGAGAATGAATCACTTATTCTAATATTGCTGTGTCTAAGTGCTTCGTTACAAAGTATTTACTTATCTGCTCCTAAAAAGAATTTCATTAGATGTTCGATTTTAGTGCAGATCAGACACCCTGAAACGATGACTGGTAGAAAAAGTCTAAGACCTGATCAAATTGCTAATTTGTTGTGAAAGCTTTCTGAGAGTGATTCGGATGAGGGTGTGTGTGTGTGTGTGAGCTGTCTTGCTCTAACTTAAATTAAGATGAAGACATAAGATTGAGTGAATGTGACTACGAAGAATCTGAAGAAAGTAAAGATGTAATTCATAATAATCCAGTAAATCCTGATATATATGTTGCAGAATGGATACCGCATAATAGTATTGTTTCTAGCAGATTTGCGACTTTAAATGTTTTGCGACGAAGCAGTGGTCCAACAAGGTTCGCGAAACATAATGTCAACGGCAGTTTTTTATGATGCAAAGGGACATACAATATAATTACAGGAAATAATATTAAAAGTCTTAAAACTAAACCCTACTGAACAGTAGTCCTACAACTATTTAGTTAAAACAATTATTTTATATATTTTGTGAAACGAATGTAATTTGAGCTTATTCAGAAATAATACGGAATGAGGAAGTATGAGAATGCATTCTAGAAATGGATTACCACTAAATAAATAAAGCTAAGAAATGATAAAATAATTGTTTAACAATGATTAATTGTATTGAAAAAAGTTTATTTTATGACTAAACGTAAGATATTCGATAATTAAATTTTTTTTGAATAAAATAAATAAAGAAGACTTGTATTATTAACAAGTAATAATAAGCATTTAGTAGAAATGTCCTTATTAAAAATAACTTTAATGAAATTCGTTGCCGTTTATAGATTCAGGAAACACATAAAAAAACAAGTAATATAAAAAAATAGTTTTTAAGTCAATTCCTACTTAGATCAACAACGAAAAATTTTATATTTTATAGCTACTTTTTATTAAATAGTTACAATTAATATAAACATGTATATACATAGGACAGAATCACAACATTAAGTGGTCATTAGTTTTTTTTAATCATCATTAAAGTATCGTATTGTCCTTTTCATTTCAGTTCAACTGAATGCTTTAACACGTGAGAAAAAAACCTTTTCAAGTTTTGACACAAGTCGGCAAAATGGTCGCTAAGTCACCAAAGTGGCTGTATTTGTAATACTTTAAATAATTAGTTTTAATCAATTAATTTTTATTATTTATAATTAAATTATTGTATTGTCATCCAAAAGGATCCTGTATATAAAATTTCAGCTCAATTCAGCGCTTTCAAATGTATTTTATTAACGATTGAAAATTCCACCAAGATAAATAAATAAATATACAAATATATAAATAAATAAATATTCAGACAGTGCGAGCTAATAGTAGGAATTGAATAAATAAAATAAAACTTTTTAGAATTTTTTCTTTTAGATCTTCAGTTTTTGTTGTCAAGAAACAGATCTCAAAAGATGAGCTAAAATACTAAGAAAATATTTAGAAAAACTACAACTAGCTTCAGCCTCCCAGAGAAATTATTCTTAACGTTTAACAATAAAATCATCCTCATGGACATTATTACTCATACAAAATTAAAAATGCATCAAATCTAAATACCCTACTATGAGACAAGGGATGATTGATAAGTTTAAAATTAATTATAGTTTGAATTGATAAAATAAGTCTCCGACATTGTAAAATAATAACACAGGTATCAAAATGAAGGAAATTTATTTCTCTTACATTTTGTGAACTCATTTCTCAACATAGTTACCATTAACACAGCTACACAGTTCTTCAATCCACTTCTTCATTCCGTCCATGATGAAAGATTTTGGTTAGCTGTGTATCCATTTGCGCTCGGCTGCCTGAACATTGGCGTCTTGAATTCCTCATTATGACTCAGAAAACAAGAGGCAATTCATGGAATATCGTCATCCTTGTTCTCCGAATGTCAAGAAATTCAAAACTTAAATGTCAGCACAAAAGTCATGTCACCATTTTTTGGTGGTGTGCTCTACACTGAATTTCTGCCTAAAAGATTGTTGGGGAATACCGACAGGTACTTTGAACATTAAGATCACTCAAGCAACGCATTCGCAGAATGAGACCGGAAAGAAACGTCTTTCTCTTTTGCATTACGACAATGCAAGACCGCATTGCAGAGCACAAACACAGGATGTCAAGGGAAAAGTGAAACTCACATTGGCTCCATAACCTCCTTACTACCCAGATTTGGCACAGTCGGACTTTCAGTTGTTCGTTCTCAAAACTGAAGGAGACATTAAAAGGTCAAAATCTTTTTCAACTGATGCCGAAGTTAAGGCAGCCGTGTGTAAATGGAACCAGAATCTTTCTACATGAACGGAATGAAGAAATGTTGTATATAGGACCAAAAGCGGAAAGCAGAGTACATGCAATTTTCTTCAAACAGTTTAATCTCTCTATCAATTGCATCAAATAATTTAAAATAGCTGTCGATTTATCATTTGAATTATCTTTTCCGTAATTCCATAGATGTTGCTTTCAATATGTCTGACGATGTTAGTCTTATAAGATTCATTGCAAGATTATCAATTTCTGTCCACTAAAAAATGGAGAGATTTGTAGAGTAATGTAGATTGTGTAGAATGACACTAAAAACTTCACATAGGGCCAAACCAAATGTGGCATGTGGGCCATAAGTTGCCGAGGTTTGATCTAGAACATAAAACATAATTTCAAGTCAAAAAATTACATGTCGAATTATTTGCGGAAAGATACATTTCTGTACTAAAAATTTATTTCTGTCAATCTATTTTTTAAGAGAATAAGGTCCCCCTAAATAAAAATGGTAATTTTTAAGCAATTAAAAATGAAAATGAATTGAGTTAATTAAATTTTCTAGGATTTTTTTCTGTGTATATCGATTTATAAAATTATTCTGGAGAATCTTTTTTAGGTATGAAATTATACCTTTCAACAGGGACCCTTTAAACCGGTAAGCGGTTACCTTTCCTAACCAAAATGAGCCGGTATTCACCACTAAACACCAAATTTTGCCAATCTATAATGTTCCATGAACATTTGCCGTACGATCTTCCAACCATCTCGCCTTGCCGTCTTTCTGGTCGCTCCTCATCAAGTCCTCCATTGTTGGGTAACATCTCGCATTCTTTTCTCCCAAGATGTTCTTACAACACATTCCGAACGATTGACCTGGCAAGCAACATAGCCAGTCAACAAGTCAGTGGGTTTCATACTCCTGATCAGGCCCATGTCAAAGTCACTTAACTGGGCGAAATAATCCCTCCAGTCTACCTGGAATTTATCATTTCTTCAAGTCTTAGAGTTGAAATGTTATCATTACGTTTCTGGATCTCCTATTATGCGTCGATTTATATGGGACCTAATCCTTTATTACAATGCCAATGCAGAATGTGGTCAGGCGCATTCGCCCCAAATCGGATCATTTCTTACGGACAATCATTTAACTACTTTGAAAAGTTTCACTAATGTAAATCGGTTTTTTTCTTGGTGTGCTATTTTTAACGTTCTTGGATGCATATTTACATATGTGTATATACTGGTAAAAACAATTAAAGGGACAAATAAAGTGTTTTTTTTTACAATGAAGTTTAAACTAACAACTAACAAACCAAATAAAACCAAAAAACTTAACTCTGTGGCGCAACAGCCTATGAGAGCCAAGTCCTATTGTGCCCATCTCAGTATACGCGATCTTGGGCGCTGTGGTGCATCAGCAGATATCCCGATCAGGTGGTCAGTCAGAAGCGAAACTCCTAGTGTTTAGTCCCCAAGCAAGATTGATACTTATTTATCAATCCACTTAAGGGATGAAAGGCTGAGTCGACCTTGGCCAGACCAAGGATAATAAAACCAAACCTGGATAAAATATAATCCTGTTAAAGAACAATGCATTGAAAAATAAAGTGGCACAATCTGTACCCTAAATAAAAAAACTGCCCACTTATCTATCACAGTAACTAACCAACAACCTGTCAGTAAAAGAAAGACATGTCTAACAGGAGGTATCATCGTCTCTAACAGATACTCAACTCTTGTATCTATGTTTCATATTTTTTACTAACGTCGTTATCAACCCCTGTGGCAACCGCACATACGCTTCCACTCAGACAAACTTGTGCTCCAGGTTGTTGGAGCTGATCTTATAGCTGTAATTGGGCGTTTAAGGATTTCCCATATGTGTTAAATTGGATTAACGTTAGAGGACATTGCAGACCACTCTAATTGTTAAATATCCTCCAAAAAGTACGTTTCTCAATAATTAAAAGTTTTAAACACTTAAATACCCTTATTCCTTTGAACAACATAATAAATAAATTTCACCAATATAAACACAGATTTTGAATTCCCAGTTCCTTAATACAAACAGATTTATAACAAATAATATAATTTTTTTTCTTAAAAATGATTTCAGCTTTTGTTGTTGTTTCTAATGCCACCTTATCAGAGCATGTGCCAGATAGAGGCCACGATATTCATCATCGCTATTTGCTAGATTGTACGCCTATCGTTCGCAGAAGCCTAGCTTTTGTAATATAAGCCATTATGAGGACAATTTTTTTCTTCTGTTTTTGTGCGTTAAAAAGGAAAAATATTTTCGAAATGGCTTACTCCAATCTACTTCGAAATTTCATGAAATCAGAAGATTTGTAATATCACGTGTGTTACTAAATATGTTTAATCAGGTTCCCACGCGTTTTCAATTAACACTTGGGAAATATATTTTCTTCTCTTGATTTAGAAATTTGCTTCGAGAAAGAGTCCTGTTGTACAGATTAGGATTTCTGTTTAAAAAGCGGAAATAGAAATGCATAGGATGTATCTGTAATGAGATTTCGGTTGTAAGAGGTAATAGTAATTGGAAATCATGATTTATTTTGATTAGAGAATAAGAGAGAGAGAGGGTTAGGATTTAAGTCCGCGAAGCTACGTCAAAGTATAGTTAGTGTCTGGAATTAGAGAAGCGGTTCTTAAATTTTTGATCGCCATGGCTCCCCTTTATATATCAGCCTCCCCCCTTCAATATTTTGAACACACCTGCTTGATTCCCAATGCATGACTGAATGAATTAAAGGTTCTTCAGTAATCCTAAGACTGTCTCTACTACTTATACAAACTTCTTAATACTTATTTTTTCCGTATCAATAAACATTAAACATCTTATTACAAAATACTAATGTCAAATAAATAATGCATTTAACTATATTAATAAAACATTTTAATGAGAAGGATGGAGCTGTATTTCTTTTATATGTTCTGTTATGCCAGGTGTAATATATGAAATCTGCATTTCTTAATCTTTTCACGTGCATTTATTTTTATTATTTTCATGAAAAAACAGTAATAAATTCCCCGTGCATCACAAAGTATCACACAAGGCTCTCAGAAGTAAGCATTAAGCACACATTACAAAGGAAAGAAGGGGAGAAAACCTCTTTTGAGATTATGAAGGATCCTAATTCGTGTATAACTACTATACTTTTTGAAAATATTATATTGTTGTAATGACAATGTGTGTAGTTGTAAGCAATAAAAAAACTACATTAATATATTCTCTGTGGAAATATATGTTCTTGTAGAGTTTTTCTATTGAAAAAATTTAGTGATCTAGTCTAGGATGGCACATCTTTCAATTTTTTCACTCTGCCTTTCTGAGTTTGTAAAAGAGGAACATTTTGACATTTAATTATAGACCTTTGCGGACCCCCTGAAAAAGTGCTGGGAACCCCCGGGTGACCACGAATCACAGTTTTGGAGCCACTGTTCTAGAGTATAAACCTCCATGGCTGGGCTTTGAAGCCACTTTTAAAAAACGTGAATCTTTATTAGTATTTGTTAGGTTTCAATGCTCATTTCACTCCAATTTCCATTTAAACTTGAGATACTGTGATTAGATCTAAAAAAAACCTTTACGAGTTTTACAATGTCTTTTTCCTCTCCACATTAATATGAACTTCGGTTTAGTGATTGACCATGTTTGGATGAATAAAATAGGTCGAGAGAATTTTATATATTGACCAGTGTATTGCAGGCCACTTTTCTTTATGGAGGTGTCACTGCTTTTCATTTCGTCATGTCCATATCTATTGGGTAATATTGATATGTTATTATCCAAAGCTCTGAATGGGAAAAAAATTAGATTAGAATTTTATATTTTTATTAATGTAGATTGGCTTTCATTAAAAAATTCCCAGTTTTCTAGAATTAATTAAAAAAATTTTCATATGTTTTATACATAGGTGTATATGAACAAGATGTACTATTCAAACATTTCACCTAGAAATTATTTTGTCACCTTTATCTGATAAAGTATTGTAGAGATAATAAAAAAATATAGATCAGGAAACTCCTCGTGTCGTGATGAGTAAATCAGAGTTTTATTAACGTCGCAATATAAAGCTACACGAGGGCTAATGCAGACAGACCTCGTAATTTTGAACCATGGTCAAGCGATGAGGATGACATCTGAGCTGGTACCCTTCTCTCCTAACTACCACACCAGCGGAAGTAAATTTGAGCTTCAGTAGATTTAACGTGCATCGTCCCCTCTACACGGTGGGTCTTCAGTGGCACGGCTCAAACTCCTGACACGCCGGCCACGCGTTCATGACCATGACCACTCTTTCCACGGCCACCATGTTGTGGCGAAGTTTGGCCAATGAACAATTGATTGTTTCTTAACAACACAAAGTTTTTGTTGATAGTAATCGTAATTTTTAGCTACGGTAAGGAATTGGATGAAGATTGCCAATTCGGACATTAGTTTCATAAAACAATAATGGTTAACTCTGCCTACGGCCTACGAGATTCCTCAAAAATTTATAATGAGATGAAACATTTATTAAAAAATCAAATTTATTAACAATAACAATTTGAATCAATTTGTATTTGTAAATGATTAACATTCTGTTGAATATTAAGGGTTTTTTTTTAATTACTTTAAAGTCAAATCTTTCGAAAGCACCTTTTAAGATTAATGTAAAACTTTCAAACAGTAACACTGTTTTATAGAGTTGAAAAGAGATAGACATAATTATTCTCTCTCTTTACTTCTTTTGTATTAAAGATATATTCATTCGAATTTAATCCTTTTATTTTAAAATGTTTTAAAAAAAGCGCGGTCGCAAATTCATGAACTGAAATTTAAAATCTTACATTTTCTTACCTATCTATTTTAATTATTATTGTTGTTTTTGTTATTTTCCCTCGAAGGGTCACCAAATGGATGTGGCACTAGAGTCGGTTTGATAAATGGTTTATAATAGTATTAATATATATTAGTATACAAAGGAGAAAGACGTAATACAGACGTAACAGATAAGCTAAGCAAAATCACTTTGCGGGTTGAAACTATCCCAACAGTCTACGATGTGATGGAAACCTTGGAGAATAAGCTCCGGGGTTGTGGTTGTGGAACCAATTTTCAACAGCAACTTCGACCTCATTATCATTAGCATATTGCCGTGTCTTCAGAAAGGTTCTTTAGTGGACTGAAGATGTGGTAGTCTCACGATGAGAAAACCGGATTGTAAGGGGGATATTCGAGAACCTCTCAACGGAATTGCCGAAACGATATTTGTCACGAGGTCGTAAGCCATTTCTCGAGTGAGGATTCAGGATTAATTCTTTAAAGACGATCCATATCTGCCTTGTAAATAACCACATTCACTTGACCAGGTCGTGACTTGTAGTCAGTACTACTTCTTCTAATACGAAAATATGTACACCATCGGAATATTGATCAACAACTCATGAACTACGTGTCATATACATTTCGCATTCGACACGATAGATTTCCCTAGCATTCCCATTTTCCGCTATTAAAGATAGCACGTCTACGTGTTGACACAGTTTGAGAGGCATCCACGATCCGAACGACACCTTTTAACGTGCCCCCACACTATTACACGCGTGTCTTGCGGGATCTGACGATATCGCATGCACTTCCAGAACTCTACGCCCTCTATAGAGACCTGCGCACAGTCATCTTTCTCTTCAAATGGTGGAGTTATTATAGCAATGCCGCTTTCATTTGGGGGACCCTTGCAATATATATTTTCTGTTCTTTTTTTATATATTTAAAAATTCAAATGTTAAAATTTTATTTTGCCCTTAAAATTTTACTTTCTCGTTTATATATATATTTTTTTAATTCTTCACTCTTGAATTTTTTGCGTATTCAGTACAAAGCATGTCTTGTCGTTGGTATATTTTTGTAATTAGTGGAATTCTGCTTCATTTACAGTTATTTACGTCATCAAGACTCCTGTTGTACCTGAATCATCGCAAGAATTTTGGGGTGAGTTTTTAAATTTAGAAAAGAAGACCATTTACAAATACTTCTATAACATCGAAAGTGTGAAAAGAAAATCATTGAAACCGTTTGAAAATCCTTTTTTCTGACTTAGTTAATGGAGTCGTATAATAGCAATGTAATCACACCTATTTATTGAGATATTTTATGCAAGGAACATAATCTGTGTTAAAGTGAATTTGGAAAACGTATGAAATAATAAATACATTTCTGTATAGGTTTTTATGTTTTGATAACATAATTTGTGTGAAAGAAAGTTTCTTCAAAATATGAGATATAAATTAATTACTAAATCAAAATAGAATTTTACATATGGAATCAATTGTTTCCTTTCAAAAGCAAAATGTAGAATTATTTAAATTTAGAAACTATCACTTCCCAAAGTGAAAGCGTACTCAACCACAAAAATACTAATAATTTGTTTTTCTTATTGATATTACACACACATATATATGTATTAGTAAATCATGTAAATGTATCATACAAACATCGAAAATTATGATAGGTTAAATATTAACTTCCTCAAATCACAAATGATCAAAATTAATACGATTTTTAATGTGTAAGAAAGAAAAAATAATTAATATACAATAACACTTTTTTTTTAATTTTAAAGACATGGTAAGCAATTTAAAAGAAATAGACTTTTACTGATAATTTTTTTTCAAGAATTATGTAGAAATAGTTTAAAACGTGAATACTCCAAATCTCATTCCAAATCAGCAATTAATTTCGACTACATTAGGAACCTTAAAGATCCCGCACGAGACAACTTTTACACAATGGATTCACATAATTTCTTTATTTCTTGATACCCACTTGAAGAAGGAAACAAAAACTATAAATGTTTTGAACCAGTAAACCACTTTTTAAGATTCCATGATTTTTTTATCAAAGATTTTACTTTGGATGTTTCCTAAGAGGGGGGTGCTAGCTCACGTGTCGTCCACGTTACTTGACCATGGTTCAAAATTACGTGGTCCTTCGCCAAAAGCCCTCGTTTAGCTAAACAGTGTGACGTTAATATTAATCAATCAATCATTGTATGTTTCCTGAATTATTCCAGAAAATTGCTGAAAGTCATAGATTTGTGATATTTATGACATGATCACTCTTATAAAAATATTCTTCAGTTATAATCCCCTTTTTTGTAACAGTATTTAATTATTCATTTTTTTTAATTACTTAATATTTTTAAATTTTGAATATCAATATTCATTGTTCTAAGTAAAAAATTTTGAAAAGTGCCGATAGAAGCTTTTTTATCACAAGATAACTGAAGAACTCGATTATAATTAAAGAAAATATATTTTTTTAAATTCCAATAACTCAGGAGTTTTCTAGTAAAATGTAAAAAACTGAAATGTATATTTTTTTATGGTCAGAAATTAGATACGAGTAACAATGCTGCCAACAGTGAGAAAAAATTATTTTTATATATAAATTAATTAATTACCTCTTGAAATAAGTTAATATAAAAAACAAAAAAAATTAGTATTCTTTCTGACATTAAGAAAGATACTAATTGTATTTATTTGTCATAATATTTGTGAAAGTTATTTTGGGTGCCCATTTTTTAAGGCTGTGAATCATTAATAAGTGATAAAAACTGAATATTTAAGTTCATTGATTTATCTAGTTTGAGTAACATATGCAAAAATGAAGAACAAAATTATCTAAATATATCTCTTTGAGATTCAATAGCATCCCCTATTCCTTTTAATATCGTTTTTTGACTTAGGGAAACAGATATCAAAGTACCAATTCAATTTGTGAAAAATTCTATGCTGTAAAACGTTTGGAAACCCTTATTTTAGCATCATGAATCAATTAATTACAAGATATTCTTTTGAGCAAATCAGCAGTATTTTCTTCTTATTAAATAGATTCTGGTGAATTTTTTTTTATTCCAATTTCTTGTTCTCTTGAAACCAACGAAATACTCTTGAGACAGGAATTTCAACAAATAATGAAGCTATAAAGGACATTATGTAAGTCCAAAATGTCACATGCAATACAAATCCAATCTGAAAAGGAGAATACATATATTTTTTAAAAGTCTACAGGCATTGATAAATCACATTTGAAAGGACATTTTTATCCTTCTTAAATATTTTCTAGTTATATTATAATGTTTAATACTAGAAAATATACAAAATAGAGTAAGTAATATAAGTAACAAAAAAGTAAAACATATAAATAAATTTCAATTAATTTGATTGCATTATTATTTTAAGCCTCGCTTTAAATACTACGGGGCTTTAAGAAGATAAGATTTATTTATCAAATGCCAAGCCATTGACCATCAGGTCATTAGGCAAACATAAGATTTTATAAAATATTAATATTTTTACTAAGCTTGAAAAATATATAGATTTAAGCCATTTTCTTTTACATCATATATGTTATGATTCTGTTTTCAAACATAAATGTCCTTTTGATGTTTATAGACCCACACAAGGATTGTAAATGTTTCGTGAGCATTGTTTTATTTTGCATTAAGGTATCCGACTACGTTTGGAACCGCGATTTTAAAAAAGCGCATAAATGGAAAATTGTCATGATATTTAGTGTCACTTAGATTAGAATACATGTATAAAATTGTTTTAAGGACATTTTGACAAAACAAATTTTTTAAATACAATATTTTGACAAAAAATTAACTTAGAATAATCTTTTTTCACAATGTTCTCCTTTTGTGAAAAATGCTTCTATTATAATAATATTTTGCCTGTATTATAGCTCAGACCTCTCTACAGAGGCTCAACTATGTGATTTTGGAAAAATTCACATTATTTTCAGAGTTACAACCATTTGAAATAATTATCGGCGTATTTTCTTAAAATTTCTTGGATTGTATTACATTCTTCTTAATTATTCACTGGAGTAAATCCCACAAAAAGGTTGTATTGAGCTTAGGTCTGGGGACTAAGACGGATTACGGAATTGGCTTGGGACTTTGCAGAACAGCCATGGCTTCACAATGACTTCTCAATATGAACCATTTGCTTGGTACCTTTGTCCTGCTGAAAGTAAAAATCATCACTCACCGCAAATTTCTTGGCACTTGCCCACATGTTTTACTTCAATAAGTTCAAGTAATCCATTTTGTGCACTGTTGACTCAATAAATTCCAGATTATCAACCCAAGGCTTCTTATGCACCCCCAAAACATTATGCCTCCTCCTCCATGCTTGAAAGTCAAAAAAGAATTATCATTCTTAAGATCTATGTGGGAATTTTTGCAGGCATATTTTTGTCTCTTTTGATGCCAAAATACAAAAACTACTTTTAATTGAATATAGTACATTTTAGAATAATTATGTGTCCTATTTAGATGTTTTTTGGCAAAGCCCTGTCCATTCGTGAGCTGAATGGTTTCTTGAGTGCAACTCGGCCATGATAGACATCCTTTTTCTGTTACCTTCGAATTGTGGTTAACGTCACATTTTTTTTGCAATATCTCAGCAACACTTTTAGCTATTTGTGAAGCTCATAGTCTTGAATTTATATTTTCAATTCCTACTATTAGCTCACACTCTCTATATATTTATTTATTTATTCATCTTCGTGAAATTTTTAATCGTTAATAAAATACATTTTAAAGCGCTCAATTGAGCTGAAATTTTATATACATGATTATTTTGGATAAAAATACAGTAATTTAATTATAATTAATAAAAATTAATTGAATAAAACTAATTATTCAAAGAATTACAAATACAATCACGGTTGCATTATTTTTGGTGATTTAGCGACCCTTTTGGCGACTTGTGTCAAAACATGAAAAGATTTCTTTTTCTCACATTTTAAAGCGCTCGTTTGGGCTGCAATTTTCTATACACTATTTTTTTGGGTAAAAATACGATAATTTAATTATAATTAATTAAAATTAATTGACTGAAACTAATTTTTTAAAGAATTATAGATACAGCCACGTTGGTTTCATTTTAAGCGACTTAGGTCAAAAGTTTAAAAGATTTTTTTTTCTCTCGCATTTTAAAGCATTCAGTTGAATTGAAATTTTATATACACGATTGTTTTGGATGACAATACGATACTTTAATGATAGTTAATAAAAATTAACTATCATTTAATGTTGGGATTCTGTCTTATGTATATACATATTTATATACTAATTGTAACTATTTAAAAAAAAGTAGCTAAAATAAAAATTTTCTTTATTGATCTAAGTAGGAATTGACTGAATTTTTTTTTTTATATATTACTTGTTATAGAGTGTATTACAAAGCAATTTTCATATAAAGTAGAATCCGATTCACTCCTTGAATAACTCCATAATGAATGCAATATATACATATATATAATATTATGTAATTATTTCCACAACTTATGTTACGGAAAAGTGGAACTAAGTAACTGAGCAAAGGTTACAAAAACATATCGCACGTATATATGTTTGATTGCGCTAACATCTAGTTTAAAATAAAATAACTATATCTCTAAACACGTTATTTCCATCTAATGAGAAACAAATATGATTCCGGGCATAAGAAACATATAGTTTTAATCTTTTTAGAGCGCTACTTTTGAACACACCAGCCCGGAAATATCACGGGCACGAGAAATAGAGGGGGGACATTTCACCCCGTGACTTTGAACGGGAGCAAGAAGGAAGGGGTTAACACGTATAGCTATAGGATACTTTGTTTTATCTTCCTTGTATCATCCTTGTTTTCATCTTTCAGTGAATCTCGTAACATCTAAAATCCACCAAAATATTTGAGCAGAAAGGGGTTTGTTTGTTTTTACATTTTCGCTGGTTTTGTTGACCTTTCTGATTTCCCCTTTCTCTTTCCCACTGCTTTCCTTTAACTTTCTGGATGGGACTCCCTCACGCCCCTTCAATTCCTGATTGGCAAGAACTCGGACTTGCACATGGTGTCAAATATCATTTGTTCTTTAGGGACAGTCCCGTATGGCCCACGACCATCTTGTCACAATCTGTTGAAAGTCATATGAATGGCCATAAATCGACCTGTCACGCCGGCGTATAGTACACAATCCCTGATATTTACCTCTCACAATAGCAGGCTATACTTCCCACACATGTATAGTACTAGCCACTTGTTAGAGGGTAGAAAAGAATGGACAGCAGCAGTGCTGGAATGGACAGTGTGCCTTATTTATTTTCCGCTTTGAAGGAAGGGGCCAAAGGGTGTGTCTTTTCACCTGGGTTGCAAGAGAAGAAAACTGGGAGCATGCAGTTGGTTAAGAAGTGACGTCACAGTTCGAAGTTCAAAATTAAAGGCGCTTTTTTTTTTTAGTACTTATCATTTGCAATCAAATTTCAGCCTATTTATATAAATTGTGAAACAAATCATGCTAAATTTTAAATTTCTAGCCAGGAAAAAATGTACAAACCATTGAAGGAAAACTAAAAGTTTCATATTTTTCTGTAGAAGACAGAAGATAATGCAGTATCACAATGAAGTTGATCAAGTATGCAGCGAATGACAGGCGTGACAAAGGGAAGAAGATTTTTAGCGAAAGTAAACGACAAAGGATATCTGGAAAAAAAATAATTAAAAGTATTAAACAAAGTAGGAAAATTATTTACTGTCTTAACTAGTTACAGTAACCATATAAAAAGAAAAGTTTGGGGATATTTTATACTTATAAAATTTCCTATTTATATTTTTTGTAAGACCCAAACCTTTCACACAAATGTGCATTAATCGCTTCCTAATTCCTAACTGAGGTTGGCACTGTATTACTCACAGGTGCCCTTGCCAATTCTAAAATTAATTCGAGAAAAATCGTACCCTTTATTTCAACTATTATTATCTGCCTTTCAGCTGTTTCATGTATTATCGACGTTTTTATATGGTTAGGTTTAATTAAGATTTCTTTATGTTTACGACATTTTATTGGGGCTGCATTTTTTTTGGTTGTTTTACCGAGTTTGTTTGAAATTAGTGAATTTAGATGCAGTATGCGGTTTTTACGACGCAAATTCATAAAATATTTGACAAGAACGTGAAAACCAAAATACTCCCTACTCAAAAGAAAGAAAGATAGTCGGTAGCAATGTTCTTCGAATTTCAGAACAGTCGAGTTTAAAACAAGTATTAGAGTATTGAACTAAAATTTCCAATCGAATTAACAAAATAACCTTCAATGAAAATATTTTAAATTGATGAAGCAGCATTTTGTCATGAATTGTACGCCAATCAGTCAAATGTTTGATCGACGCTATAACTTTTTGAAAGCTTACAGATGGTTGTAAAAGATAAACGTGTCTTCAAACCTGAGGAGACAAAATTTTAAAAAAACTTTAAAGAATTAAAGATATTGTGTGGTGGAAGAAAAACTTTTGAACATTTCCTCAATAGGAGGTATAACGAGTAATGCTCATTGTGACTTCTATCTGTTCATATGAGAGTATTAATGAAAATTGTTATGGGAAACTGTCATGAAAATTCTCTTTATCAACTCTGACAAACTAATCATTAGGGTTTATAAAGAGAGCGACGTATAATCTGCAGCACTGCTTTGGACAATAAATGGTGCACAAAATTGGTATGCAGAAAGGATACTAACTTCTTTTTTGGATAAGGTTTGAATAAATTGTATTTGCTTGTCAAAACCCGTAAAATGTTACTAATTTCATTAAATGGCTCAAAAATGGTCATTAAGGATTGTACAAAAAATTATGTGTGAATTAGAAAGGAAAATGAATAATTTATGTATTAGATTCAAAGCATTTATTTTTATGATTTATTTATACTTTTTGAGCTACTCCCTCTTTTGTCCCCTGAAGACTAATACTGAGCCAAAAATTCGCCCTAACTTTAAAAATTCATAAAAAAAAAGAACTAATGATAAAAAAGTGCAGTTTAAAAGAAGGGGCCACATATATAGAAGTCAGATTTTTTTTGGCAGCAAAAAATATTTTTATTTTTTCCTCACATTAAATCAAAAAGGTAAGTTATCTGTAATAAGCTCCATGCAGAAAGGCTCACATCCATACTATGCCAATTCACTAAAACGATTCCTATTGACTACCTTTAGTGAGGACAGACTGATTGGTCGAGGTAGAAAGATAGCGTTGCTACCATGTTCAACCGACATTCTGGTTGTGGGGTTATTTGAAATAACCTTTGTACCATGTTTAGCCGACATTCTGGTTGTGGGGTTATTTGAAATAACCTTTGTACCATTTATCCTCCGCCAAACTCAAAGTTTCTATTTGTTGCGTGGTTTTTGCAATTCATTCCGATATGTTGCATTCAATTGTAACGGGCTTTGCGAGCCACCTTAGTTGTGTCGATCCTAATGGAGGTCACGTTGATCGATTGTTTCAGAATCAAAGGAATCGAGCGAGCACATTGTTTTTCTTTGGATTGTGTTTCGGATTGTCAATGGTCTCTACTGGTGATATTTTTAATGAAAATATTCTTACCACCAAAAAATATTGATTTTCATCTAAGCTCTTTCTTGCAAACCACATTTCTTCCTTTTCTTTTAAAATTTTAAAGCTATAACAAACTTATGGATTTCTCGGTATAACTTTAATCATTTTGTTAGTTACCTTTAAAATAATCTGGAGAGGATTACAACCTCTGACAATAAAGTTCGGTGAATAGTTCTGTGACATTAACCAAAATTTCCTTACTTTCTTTAAAATACTCACCTCCCATAACTATACACCGCTGAGATCTGCTATACGTGTCCTGGAAACTTTGCAAGAAGTCTTCCTTTGGGATGGAGTTCAAAAGCCGTTTCATTGTATGGTAAGGAATATCCAGAATAAAAATATCGTCAATATCATTAACACGTTTTATCACTTTCTTAAATGCTAGGTAACGATCTGTCGCATGGATTTACAGTTACTTTGCAGTTCCTCGTATATCATGCGCACAGTTAATTGGCGATCTTTAGTGATTCATTTCCTCACTTTCTCAATGTTTACGTCACTGACGGAGGTTACCAGTCTCTTCCACTACGGGGGTTGTCAGAAACTTTCCCCCTGCTTTTCGAAAATAGGCGAATCACTCGTTCACACACTTCATGGACAGTGCTTGATCTTCATAAACACGTACCAGCATTTCCAAGCTTAAAATAAAATTTTAAATTGATCATTTGTTTGTTCCTTTTCCTGTTGTTCCTCTTTAAGAACCAACGTACTGAACTATCACTTAGTATAAAACAAGTGTTACACGAAACACAAACAAGTCTCAAATGAACAACGGTGGGGGCAGATGGTTAACACATGTGCAGCGTTTTGTTTCGCCAGTGTTGCCAGATCGGCCGTTCTGACTTCATTCACCGAACATTATTGTCAGAAGTTGTATATACAGAGGGTTGTTTTCTACAGTTGAAAACTAGATTTCAGTTAAAAATTTTGTTTTGTAATGCTGAGTTTTTAGATATTTGATATAAGAAAATCGATCAGAGAGAAAAATGAGTGCTACTTACCTGCCTGTTTCGTAGTGCACACATGAAAAACCCATCCCATGCAGCCTGAAAACAAAATCCCTCCGAATCCATTATAAGCAATATGTTTTAGTAGAGATTCTTCACTGAAGTAGAGGACGTCGTAGAAAATCCACATAGAAATATAATATCCAACCCATCCAAAACATAAAGTCAACTGCATAAGAGGAAACAAAATCAAGTATTAATAGAATTAAAGATATTCTGTATTAACTATGTTCTCAAGTTCAGGATATAATTTAAGATATTGATTTTCAAGTTCGAAGCCAGGATTTTTTTTTTTTTTTTTTTTTTTTTTTGAATGGAGAAAATTTTTTGTTTGACAATTTACCAAAACTTCACTTAAACTTCTGTACAATAGGAGAGGGGAAATATTCAAATAATTATTTTAATTCATAAAAAGAAAATAAATACTTAAATGAATCCTGCAAAATTTATCTTCGATAACCATATAGTATGTAGAGATATGATTTCGTTAACTATATGCACAAACATGCTTGTACAAACAGAATATTATTTCCCCTCAAGTGTTGAGAACTTGTTGAATCCTTTTTCATTGCATTTATTTAATATCTAATGAAAAAAAAAAAGATTCTGTAATCCATTATGAGAATCGTAAATATTATTGAAAAATTTTCTAGAATACATAGGTAGTATATTTGTGGATAAATAATTTATCCATATTTATATTGAGTTAAAAATATTCCCAGAACTCTTCTTTTATGTACGTGCCTTCGAGTGTTATGATATTGTTATAAGTAATGTTATAATTGTTATATGTATTATCACACGAAATGATTATAAATATAAAAATTGAATTCAGACCTAAAATAATTGGAGCTAAGCATTTTTGAAGCTCACATAGCAAAATAAGAGGTACCAACAAAGAGAGAGAGAGAGAAATGAAGTTTAAATCAATAGCATTTGAGAATGCGTGATCCTTGAGGATTTTAGCATTAAATGTAATTTCAAAAATAAAGTAACATTTTTAAGTGCAAGATGATCCAGAAATCGGTTTCAGTTAACTCTTGAAGATTCAATAATTCATGGAAAATAGGAGGGGGGGGACATGGGGACAAAAGTAAAAATTAACATATAAGCTGGAAATGACATGGATTTTTTCTATAAGCCAAAAAAAGTGCAAACAAAGATCATCATATGGCGCTTTTATGTAATAAAGGAAATTATTAGCATTACAATTGATTTTTAGCAATAAACTATGTTCTTCGTAACAGATTTTTCAAACGTTGGCCACTATTCATCAACAATTCCTGTTGTCGTGTGTGACAATATTGAGAACAGCACTGTACAGCATAACTGCAGGCAGGGCCGGCTCTAGCTCTTTTACCACCCCGGACTAAAATGCAAAATACCGCCTTTCTCTCGAAAGTAAAATAAAGCCATAATTAAAAATGATAAATTGTTCACATAGATACACCTTTATGAAATTTGAACAATTCTTGCGAACAAAAAGGCAACACATAATTTTTATGTATATGAGACATTTATGCGACATTCAAAAATTTTATTTCGAAATAAAATGATAACTTTACAATAAATTCAAAACTATTTACCATGCTGTTACTTCTTTTCTTGTTCATTTCTCTGTTCCATACATAATGACCCCACCCTAATCCAAGTAAATATGGCCCAAGGTTTGAGATTGTATTTGTATGCAATGTATCCAGATGAAGGAAAAATCTAAAAAAGAATTGTACTGTCAATTTCAAAAATATCTAGATAATCATTTTCTCAAAGTGAAGAAAATACACAAGTTTAGGCATAGAACCTAGTAAACTAGTATACATAAGTTGAGCCAAAGAACCTGTAGTTGTATAACATATTGTTACGTAGACCCGGGGTTCGAGGATTTTATGCCAATCAGCCGCGAAGAACAAGACAGTTCTTTAAGATTAATGAGAATTTATTATAGAAAATCCAACCCTTTAATTACAGGATTCACAGCAGCAATATTCATAAAATAAATCTCAGGTCTTCACACCTTCAACAGAATTCAGACACAATTATTGGTGTTTAAAACACACGTATATAAAAGATTGTTCACAAGCAATCACTCGTTCAAACAGCCGAAGTAATCACTAATCGCTTCAATAATCAAAGCAATCCTAACTGATCGCTAGTCAAAACAAGACTGACTCCCTTTCGTGCTTTTATAATCATCGGGAAACTGGAGTCTAGTCAGACCCCTCCGTTCCATATCTGGTTCTCTCTTTTACATCCCTCGCAGATAATTCGAGAAAAACCCGCTTGCGTAATAGGTCTTATAATAAGTGTATTTCTCTACTAATTTCTAGAAGAATCCAGAGGGTCCCGAACTCGCCAAAAATGGTTGCCCATATGATCGCCAAGTCATCAAAATGATTGCCAAAAGTGACGCCAACTTGACTCTATTGCCAAGATTTTGCCGTTCCCATTGAATCACCATTATAACGTAAGGGATGGCGTTTGCTTGTGAATATTACAATTTTAACGTAAATTAAATCTAATTTAGAGTAAGATATATAAAGGCAATACATAACCAAAAACAAATATTTACACTATTTTACACAAAATTCATAACAATATACTCTTAAATCAAGAAATGATGATGATACTTGAACTTTCTCTTATGAGTTCCGTACCAATCCAAAGGAAAAGTTAATGTACAGTTCCTATTATGATGCAATAGCTGTTAATTTTCCTCATGCCAGATATTTAATAGAACTAAAACTCGAATCCAATCATACCTTGGAACATACATTACATATTGTAGTATTATACATAGATGGCCATTAAAATTGAGAACAAAATGATATTTATCGGACAAATATATTCTGCTGGAAATAACAAGTAATTAAATTTTCAAGAACTTTGGGTGCATAAATCCTGCATAAAAACACCTCTGGTAGTAATAACAGCACTTATACGCCTGAGAATTGAGTCAAATCGAGATTAGATGGCATTTACAGATCCAGATGCCATGCAGATTCAATACGATGCCACAGCTCATCAACCGTAGTGACTGGTGTATGGTGACAAGCCAGTTGCTCCGCTACCACGGATCAGACGTTTTCTGTTGGCGAGATATCTGGGGAACGTGCAAGTCAGAGAAACATTCAAACATTTTCCTTATCAAGGCAAGTCCGTACATTACCGACAACATGTGGTCGTGTATTATTTTGCTGAAACGTAGTGTTTCGCCGTGCTCGAATAAAGGGTAGAGCCACTGGTGGTAAGGCACCAGAAATGTAACCTCCACTGTTCAAAATGCCTTCAATGCAAACAAGATGTCACCTAGATTTGCATTTAGTAGTACCTTATCTCATCACGAAACGTGATAGGCCAGTATGACGATGACGAAGGCACGCTGTCATTGTGAGTTCACCACGATGTCGCCAAACTTGGATGCGACCATCTTAATGTTGTAAGCAGAACCTGGATTCGTCTGAAAAAATGACGTCTCGTCATTCGTGAACCCAGGTTCGTCATAGATCACACTATAGAAGACGCAGTGATGCAGCGTTAAGAAAGCCACATCCATGGTCTCACTGCTGAGAGTCCATGCTACTGCAAACATCGTAGAACTGTTCATGCAGACACTTGTTGTCTTACAAATCTAAATCCTGACTTAGGGCTCGTGATATGGCTGCACGATCCATTAAGGCCAAGTGGACAACATGCCTGTCTTCTCGGCTGCTAGTGATTGGGGGGCGTTGAGATCCATCACGGCGTTCCGTATTACCGTCCTGAACCCATTGATTCCACATTCTCTTAACAGTCATTGGATCTCGACCGATGCGAGCAGCAATCCTGCAATACGATAAACCGCAATCCCGTACGCTACAATTCGACTTTTATCATAGTCAGAAACGTGCTGGTACGCATTTCTGCTTCTTACACGAGGCATCACAACAATTTCGCCATGCAAAAACGTTCAAATTGAATTTGTGTACGAGAAACCGGATAAACAATTTCCTCATTTATACACATTATAGGTATCACTACCGATGCGTGCATTGTCTGAATGCGTTGAAAAGTTACTCATTTGCATATCATTGCAAATTCTTCCTTTCATATAAATTTCACGTCTATAGCGCGTCGCCTTCCTGGTATAGCAGTTTTAATGGCCAGTATTATAGAACAGAAATTAATATCTGATAACTGAAAAAAGAAACAATCATATATGAAATCAGTATTATCGCCAATGCACAACTTAATAAGCAAACGACGAACAGTAATAAAAATGTATAACAATTAAATTTAAAATAAAGTATAATTTCAGCAATTTGGTTCAAATATATTTCCTCTTTGTAGAATATATATTTACCTTTACT
>BMAV01014781.1:0-11747 GCA_019973955.1 Trichonephila inaurata madagascariensis
AAAAGAATCATTTCATACTTTTTCCCGACTAGTTTTAGGCATTCTATAGAATGCCGGATTTCATACTTTGCCGGTAACATGTATATGAGAAATATAATTACAATGATTAAAATATAATTAGTTTAAGTATATTACTTAAGAATTTCAATTAATTTAAGAATATAAATTTAAAGTGACTAAAAGTGGGACTGAACTAACAATCAAGTGGCATTTTTCTAGCAACGGAATAGGTTGTTCAAGAATTTAAAATAAATATTAGGTGGATCTAAAAATTTCATTTTTCAGAATTTCAAAACTTACCTATGTGGAAAACATGGTCTGCGGTTTATAAATGAAAGAAAAAATAAAGATAAAAAATAAATTTTTATTTCAAATACTGCGACAAAAAAAAAAAAAAAAAATGAAGTTTATGTATTGGGGTTTCTTTTATGGTAAAAAAAGTCAAAATAATTTTCGTTAAAGTGAAAAAGCTTTTTAACATTTAATTCGATGAAAGGGTCCATACTAACTAATTACAAGAAAATACATCAGGTAATCGGGGTCTCAGGGTGTTAAATTTTTTTGGATGCTAAAAATATAAAAATTTTTTCAAACAGGTATAATTTTTTTTTTTTGATTAAAATTTTTAAAAATTATTTAAAAAGAATTTAAAAAAATTTTTTAAAATATTCAAAATTTTTCTAACATATGAAACATGATAAATATTAAGTTTTTTTAGCGTTGCGCACGCTATTTTCTAAAATAGTAGCTTTAATTACTAGCTATAAGGTGAATAATAAAGTTAAATGTATTCTCATTACATTGCTAATTTTATATAAATAGAATAATAACTTACATTTTTTAATAAATAAAAAAAACTTTTTTAAAAAAATATTTAAAAATTGCAATATTTTACAAATATTTTGAAATACAAAAAAACATATAATACTAAAATTAGGCACGGCTTAAAGAGTATGATGCATTTTATAATTTCCCTAAAATTTTAATACATCAGATCCCACATTTTTAGAAAATGGCTTTGGCAACACAAAAAATACTTAATATTTATCATAAATTTTCATATGCTTATGTTTTTTAAAATTATGATTATTTTTTAAACATTTTATACTTTTTTCTGAAGCCCCATTTTTTTATAAATAATGGGGCAAAAGATTCGAATCTTTAAAATTTTAAATTTTTAAAAATGAATTATACCTGTTTAAAAAAATTGTTTATATTTTCAGATTCTAAAAAAATTTTAAACCCCCTGGCCCCCTTTTACGGGTTTCCCTTTAGTATTAAATTTAGAGAAGAAACTTACTGTCGAAATTATACTGTGCACGACAAAGCGAAAAATGGAAAAAACTTTCATCGGACTCAGTGCCGGTTTATCCATTGGGCACCCAGGGGCCCAGAAGGGCACAAAAGGGCCCGGATAAGCAGGACTTACCAGGTTTTCTGGTAAAATATTTCGATCTACCAGTGCAAAGGGGACCCGTAGATTTTCTGTGCCCAGGGCCCGAAATGAGCTTAAACCGGCACTGATGGGACTGATTCGTCTGTGAGGGGAGTAAGAACTGGGTTATGGAAATGTGTTGCAACGGGCGTAGTATACTTCTCACTACTCAGTATTCACTTTTTAAGGTATCCGACTACGTTGGGGACAGCGATTTTGCAAAAGTATTTCACAAAGGAATTTTTTATTTTTAAAATACAAAGGGGGGATACAAAAGTACAAAGGATTTTTTTATTTTTAATATTTAGTGTCATTTAGATAAGAATCCATGTATAAAATTGTTTTAAGAATATTAACACAATAAAAAATTATTTAAATGCATTGTTTTGGCAAAAATGAACTTAGAATTACTTACTTTCAAAACATTCTTCTTTTAAGAAAAATGCTTCTGCAATAATAATATTTTGTGCTTATATATAGCTAAAACTTCTCCAGAGGGCCTGAACTAGGATTTTTGAAAAATTCACATTTTCAGAATTACTTACAACTGAAATAATTAACGGTGTTTGTTAAAATTTCTTTATTCTGATGTATTAAAATAGGGATAAATCCACTTCTCACTTGTATATTTCAAAATTCCTAATTCACACTCTGTACTGAGATCTGAGATATATATTGGCAAAATATTATTATTATGGGAAACATTTTCCTAAAAAAAGTGTTTTGAAAAAAAAATAATTCTATGTTCATTTCTTTTAAAAAAATTGGGAAAAAAGATTTCCCGAATGTTTTAAAAACAATTTTCTTATTCTAATCTAAAAAATCTCTTTTCTATATAATGTAATCTCTTTTTTGAATTGGTTTAATACCTTAAAGAGGTCCCCACCCCCCTCCTGGATCAAATACTATCGGTCGGAAAAGAAACATTAATTTTTAATTTTTATTACTGTGGTAATTTTTTCTTGAGTTTGGGCTACTTTTTTTTGAAAATCACTTTATATTCTTGTTAAATCATTTTTATATTCTTTTTTGGGTGCGGTTTTTTATTTAAATCACGATTAAATAAAATAAATTTTAAAAAAAAAAACAGTCTAAAATATAACCCTTCGCCCCATCAGCGGGCCCCGAAAAATTAACAAACAACCGGTCCTCGGGATAAAAAGGGGGGAACACCCCTTAAGGTACCCAACTACTTCCAGGTTTTTAAAAAGCGGCAAAATTTTCAAATTTTAAATTTTTTGAAAATAGACGTATACAATTGTTTTAAAATTTTAAACAAAAAAAAATTACACTCACTTAAAAGGCACAAGATGTAAAATGAAAAAAAATCAACAAATACTGTTTTGATTAACAAAAAGGTAGCATATATATTTATACATAAAAAAAATCAATTTATATACGAAAAAAAAAAATACTAAATTTTTGTAAATTATCGATAATGTCATACTGGGGACTTAAACAGAATTATGTATAAATGAAAATAAACACATAAAAAAAAAGGATATTTAGGTTTTGATCCCCCCCTCTGTATCAAAGTTTACACCCTTTTGACCAGATTTCAAAATTGGTCAGCCACCCCGAAAAAAATCGAAATTTTTGTAAAAAAAGTTTCCCCTCAATAAAAGGGGGCTGGAGTGGGGGAAAAAGGGGAAAATACAACGCCGGGCATCCCAAAGATTTTCAAGGGATTGGGGGAAAATGCTGGGCACGCCATACGCGCAATCCCTTCCTCTCCAGGTAGTCATCGGGTGTCATCTCTATGGGGACGTGCGTTATCGTTCATTAAAACAAAAATGGGGGCCCAAAGCTGCAGCGTACAACCACAAAAAGGGGGTTTTAGGACTTCATTCAATACCGGACAAGTCCAGAACCCCGTTTGGGTTGCAGGCTGCGGTATCCCTGAAATCCCCCCACAACAAAACCCGCCTCGGAAGCGGATGTTCGGTTTATTTTTTGGGCTGATTGCGTTTTCCCTTGTTTGCCAATCCTTATCCCCCATGGGCCCAAGAAAATTTATCTCAAAAAATGACATTGCCCAACCCCGACACAGCCCAAATTCCATGTTCCGGCACCCAATTCCCCTCTTGTTTGGGAGGATAGTGAAACACAAACTCGGGCCCCCGGGCATACAGTCCTTCATATGTAATCTTCGGCGTCGAGCTGCAGAAAAACCAACTGGACGCTGTAACTATAGATGTCCGAGTGCAGGTCGCTCTGCGATTCCGCTTAAAAACAAATATCGATCTTCCGCGGGGTTAACCCTTGGGAGACCCCTACGGGCCTCCGGACAACTGTCTGTGGGTTTTGGAAGTTTCCAAAACGTAAAATTACGGGTGAACGCCGAAAAAAGAGCAACTTTGTGATCGTTTCTTGCTTCAATGCCCCACAGCACGCCAGCGCTCGTCTTTCATTCGTTTTCTGAATCTAGAAACACGTATGTCTTTTAAAAAAAAGGGTTTTTAAACACCTTTTCAGCACTTAAAACAACTTCAACCCTTCTAAAGCTCTTCTTATAAGATTGCCCCGCATATTTCTTGACATGGCCGATTGGCTGTTACCCCTTTTTTTTACTTTCCCTCTACCCTGCAGCAATTTCATCTCTTCAATTCTGATTGGCTTCCGGAAAAATTTTTCTCCCTGCTTAATTTCTGGAAGTGAGTGTATTTTAAAAGAATATTTTGGAAAAGGAAAATAGAATGACCAATTTTCAAAAATTCTAATGAAAAATGCTTCTCTTATTCTAATATTTTTTTATGTATTTGTCTAAATTTTTGAAATATATAACTTAAAATGGATTTATCCATATTTTTTTATTAAAATCAGAGGGAGAAATTTTAAGAAAAAAATGCCGATAATTATTTCAATGGGTGATAACTCTGAAAATAATGCGAATTTTTCAAATATCTTAGTTGAGACTCTCTGTAAAAGTCTTTACTTTATCTGAGCACACAAAATATTATTATTATCGAAGCCTTTTTTATAAAAGGAAAACGTTTTGAAAAAAGGTTATTCTAAGTTAATTTTTTGCGAAAATATTGTATTTAAATAATTTTTTGTCATAATGTTCTTAAAACAATTTTATACATGTATTCTAATCTAAGTGGCACTAAATATCGTGAAAATTATCCGTTTATGCGCTTTTTTAAAATCACGGTTTCGAACGTAGTCGGATACCTTAAGTAGGATGTCTGAATTATATAACTTAGAAGTAGATTTATCTATATTTTAATATAGCAGAGTGCAGAAATTTTGAGAAAAGAACACTGATAATTTTTTCAATTGGTAGTAACTTTGAAAGAAATAGGAATTTTTCAAAAATCCTAGTTCAGGCACTCTGGAGAAATCTTAGCTTTATAAAAGCAAAATATTATTGTTATAGAAGTATTTTTTATAAAAGGAGAATGTTTTGAAAATAGGTGATTCAAAGTTCATTTTTTGCCAAAATATTGCATTTAAATAATTTTTTATTCTAATCATATTCTTAAAACAGTTTATGCTTGTATTCTAATCCAAAACAATAAATATCATAAAAATTATCCATTTATACGCTTTTTTTAAATCACGGTTCTGAACGTAATCGGATACCTTAACAGCCATCTCTTTAGGCTATTTATATTGAAGAAAGATAACTATTTCGAGTCTAAAATCATCAAACCAAAATTCTTTCCACTGTTTTTTAATGTGGCAATATTAAAGTTTGAAATTATTTTGCTCCTAATCTCCATACCGTTGAGCATCTTTTCTACATAGGTAGGATCCAATAATTTTTTTTCTTCGTATAATGCCGTATCTTGTGTTTCAGTAACAGTCAGAGATGGATATAGTACAGATTTTTAATTACAGAAATTTTTACACAATTAATCTACGCTTAATCTTAAATAGTAAAATGCGGGTACAGATGAAAACCACTCCTTTGAAGGTGCTGGCAATGTTTAGAGATGGCAGTCTAAATTATGGTGGTCTTTTTTTTTATGAAGACAAAGACGTTCAATCACTCCTTTAAAGGTTCTGGGAATGTTTACAGTTTGAAGTCTTAATTACGGTGGTCTTTTTTATGAAGACAAAAACGTTGCTTCGGTCCCCTGCGTTTCCTGTTTATATTCGGAATACCTTTGGTGCGGGGGAGTAAAGTTTTAGTTTAATAGGTAACGAGGGAAAATAAAGCGCAAACTCAACTGAAGCGTAGCGGGAATGTTCTCAAGGTCGGGTTTGGGCCCAAAATTTGGGGTTTTAGCCTAAAAGACAAAAACATTTCAGTTGTTTTTACATTTGTTCGAAGACACACAGGCGTTCTTGGAAATGAGAGGGCCGATTGGCTAGCAAAGGTTGCCAAGAAGCGTGAAATTGACATTGCCGTTTAAATTCCTAAATTTTTTTACAAGAAGGTCACGAAAGCAAGAATGGTGAAGTTTTGGAACGAAGAATATATCTCATTTCAAGTAAAGGAAGCTTAACAAAGAATTTTTCCAACTATTAATAACAGACAGTCATGCCATCAGTTTTTTAAAAATTACAAAACAAGTAATATAAAAGAATTTTTTTTAAGTCAGTTCCTATTTAGGTCAACAAAGAAAACTTTTATTTTAGTTATTTTTTATTAAATAGTTACAATTATAAAAAATATGTATATACATATGACAGAATTACAATATTAAGTGACAAAATAGAAAGCGATTTTCCGTGAAATTTTCCACACATTTTCCTTTCTATAGATGGTGTTGAACTATTTTTGTTTGTTTGTTACCATTTATTCATTAATTAAATTTAATTATTCTAATAAAATGGAATAGTAAAAAAGAAATCACATTCTCAGAAATTAGGCCATCCCAGCTGGGACTCGAACCCACGACTTTTGCATTAGAAGTCCAACGTGCTATCCATTGCGCTATAGGAACACAAAGAACGATTTTCCTATCTATATATGCTGTTGGACTATTGTTTTTGTCTGTTACTATTTATTCAATTTTTAAATTAATTAATGAATTAATATTTGAAAAAACTATATATTAAAATCAAGTGTCATGCACTATAAGTTTAAAAAATGTATTTGAATTTGAATGGGTGAATAGAAAGTATTTTATTAACGATTGAAAATTTTAACAAGATATATATATATATATATATATATATATATATATATATATATATATATATATATAGGGAGAGAGTGAACTAATAATAGAGGTTGAACAACCCAATTTTTCTCACTGGCCATGGTAACTTTAGAAGTTACTTGAATAAATTTAATTTAGTTCCGTTATCTTCCTGTGATTGTAATACTGGTAAGGAGGAAAATGTAGAACATGTGTTCCTTCTGTGTTCCAAGTTTGTCAGAGAGAGAAAGATCCTAAGACTGGCTTTCAAGGGACTTAACATAAATTGGTCTCGGCATTTTCACCAACTTCTATCCACCAGAAGTGCTTTTAAAAAGTTCTGTGAATTTTTGTTGTAAATGTCTGTAATCCTTCATAACCTTTAAAAGTTTTTTTTCCTTTGTAATGTGTGATTAATACTTACTTCTGTGAGCCCTATGTGATACTTTGTGGTGCACGGGGATTTTATAATTGTTTTCAATAAAAAAAATTCGGATCTTACAAAAGTTACCTACTTTGCGTTAGTCAGGCTTTGGGCCTTAGAATCCTGCCCGCCCGCAATACGGGGATTACGGGGTTGTACGTTACGCCACTGGCACTCAGTTACAGTTAATTTCGGTGTGAAGTGTTGGAAACACCGTGTGTAATCGCAATCCACCCTGAAGAATATATCTTCCGGAAGCAGGGCCGGCTCTAGAAGTTTTGCCGCCCCGACAAAATGAAAAATGCCGCCCCTCTCCAAAGCAAAAAATAAAAATTAAAAAAGATTAGTTATTCACATATAGATACACACCTATAAAACTGGAATAATTCTTGCGAACAAAAAGGCAGCATAACAATTATGTATATTATTTTAAGTCTTAAGAAATACAAAATCATTCGAAATTAAGAACATAATTACCTGTTATTATTTGAAACGAGTTAAATATTATAGAAAGAATCACACACACCCATTTCAGCGGGTCAATTTCTTCGAAAAAGAGTCTACTGATGGTGGGGGTCCCAAGCGTTTGTATTAACTTAATAGAGTAACTACATTCGAGAATAAAATAGAACATTTCACACACACACACATGTGGCTCTCTTGCCATCAAAAACTCCAATAACCCCTGTCCCCTTTTGGATAGCTGACACCGGACATCGTATGGGTGAAAGGAATGTCCGTTGTGGCCCCACTCCGGGATGGAGAGAAAGTTACTAGTGAAAGATGTATAATCATATCAAATTTCATGATTTCATTCCCGTCTCGAAACCTTCAAATTTAACAGAAAAGAAAACTGGCATTTAACATCCAGTGTACAAAATAAGGAAACAAGTATCTTATTTCCTTATTTTAATGAAATAATAATATCCTTTTCCTTATTTTCCTTTTTAAATGAAATACCAAATTCCTACCTAATATTACTTCAGAAAATATATAAAAATTTTTGTAACAAGGGGGAAAAAAATCTTAAATTCGATCCAAATGCCGCCCCGGGCAGGGGTCCGGTTTGTCCGGCCCTAGAGCCGCCCCTGCCGGAAGTATACAAAGACCACAGAAACCGGGTGGTCATTGTCACGAACACGTTGTTCAGCGATTTTTCAGTCGATTCACTTGTTCCTCTAAAGATACGAGTTAACATGCATTAAGAGAACCAGGGCATCATACACATTCAAAAAATCGATTTTTCAGTTTTAGTATTAAAAAAATAGTGCATACTTTCCTGAATCTAAAAATGTAAAAAACTTATATGTTCGTTGATAAATAACCTTAAAATATGAAAAAAAGTAATTGACAAAAATGTAGACAAATATTTAGTTTTTTCACTTTTTCTCTAAATCATAATTTTTTGCTTTTACACTTTTAAAGGTACACTTTTTAAAAAAAACTATTGCACTATATGGTACCAAATGTTTATACTTCGATATAGGATACCTATGCATAGAGTAAACCTGTCTTTTCAATCGTAGTACAGAATTTTTTAAAAATTGTTTTATGTGTGAAAAAGTGGAAAAAAATCCAAAATTACTAAGTTTTATAATTTTTTTAAGAAAACTAGCTTAATATTTTACTAAAAAAAATAGTTCAATATATTTTGTGTATTGTTTTATGTATGTGCAAAAAATATTTTACCTAATTAAGAAATACTTTTTAAAAAGTGGTACCTAGATCTCAAACTAACTTAAATTAAACAGAAAAAAAAGTTTTTTTTAACTAAAGAATTGTTTTTGTATTTCCAGAGAATGATTAAAATATCTTTATAAAGATCACAAAAAATCTAAGCTCTATTGGAAATTTTTTAGGTTATATGTCCCATAAGCAAAGAGTCTTATTTTTTTGGCATTTTACTGCTTCGAGCATGTACCCTTAAATCTAAAGGGCCTCAAAGTCCTGACATTATCGTAGGGTAGAAGTTAAGAGACTGAGGTTTCAGCTTAAGTTTGTCATCGTAACTTGATCAGGATTTAAAACGATAACTTTCGTATTATTTCTAAGTTCAGTGTTAATAGACTATCAATGAATCGATCCAAAAATATGCGTCCTGAAGATGCTTTTTCTTGCAAACCTTTCTTACCCACTTAGTATCACAGTTAACGATAAACTTCAATCCTAAAATCTGACTTTATTTAAATATCTAAAAATGGACATTTTGAGGATTCTCGCATTTTACATTCATGTCTCGTTTTAGATTAATTTGAAATGTGTGTTCTAGAGCGGGACTTTAAGGTGACTGCTTACCTTCGGACCCAATATTTTTATAAAAACAAATTTTTGAAACAAATTCAGTGTTCTTAGGAAGAAAAATAAAAAAAATATGTAAATACATAAAAAATTTTGAATTAATATTGCACTTTTAGAAAAATTGGTTGTTTTCAAGGAAATTTTAACAAATTTTTACTAAAACGGGTAACACTGTATAAAAATTTCTAATACAATTATCATAAATTTCTTTATAAACAACATACATATTACAGTGCTCTTCAAAATGAACCAAAATCTAAGAGAAATATTAAAATACAAAAAAATTACAGGCAATTATACATAATATGAACATTTTGATATTTTTTAAGTTTTTTCTTTATAAAAACTACCCTAAAGGAAAAAATATTTAACCTACAACAAAACTTATGGTCGTTCCACTTTGTATGAAAAATAGTATAATAAAAATTCCCACAAAATTTCAAAATGTTATCTGGTTTGGTTCTTAAGATATCATGTATCTGGTAAAGCGTTTCTTTCGAAAACATTACTTTTTAACTTACTGCCCTTTTGCATAGAGTCATGATTTTTAAAATCACTATAACTTTATTTCTATTTCGCGTAAAGGAAAACAAAAAACTGTTTTGGAAAGAAAAATGTTCAAACTATAAGATTTTGAAATTAAAAAAAAAATGCCTTATTTAGACGAAAAATAACATTTTCAAGGTAGGCAGTCATCTTAATTATTATTTTGGATGCATGTAGAGCAAATTATACCTTCATTGGAAACTTTGAAAAGAAGACTAGTTCATTATTGTTACAAAATTATTGGATCTTATTCAATTTTTAAAATATATTTCATTATATTTATGAAGCATTGGTACAATCGTTTCCTTTGTGTGTTTTAGTGTGCCAGAGAAGTAGCGGAACGTTTAGGAGTGCGTGGATGGATCAAAATGTCTTTCTATGGAACAGCTATGGGACAAATACAAGGTGAAAAAGAGAGAGTGGATGAAATGTAAGTACAATTCGTATTTATATCATAAAAAACTTAAAATATATATTTTGTTTAAATTAAAAAGTATTCATTAAAACAATAGTTATAAGATTCTTGATCTACATTAAACAATGCAATGTTAATGACATACTAATAGTATGACAATAATGATATACTACTATAGTATAAGACAGGGGTGGCCAAACTTTTGGAATCCGTGGTCAACTTCACATTTAAAAAATCGAAAGCGGTCTACCAATGAGACAGAGCTAAATTAACGTAACTTACATGTTTATATATTTATTTTCAGTAACAAGAAAAAATGGTAAATTATCTAATTTTTCTAAAAAAAAACTTAATATTAATATTTACAAAATAAAAATTTACTGACGAAAATAATCAAAGTATTCATATATCAAAAATTGGCCATCCTATTCACTTCGTTTAGTTGAAATTTGGCACTCTATATCTGCGACAAGTTTATCATATTGTGGCTGGTACGAGCTTATTGCAATGCGTAAACACGAAATTAAATGTTCATCTGTTAAACGCGACCGATGTTTGGTTTTTATTGCGTTCATGGTTGAAAAAGCAGATTCGCAAAGATACGTCAATAAAGTATGATTTTAAATACAAAATCAATTTGAAATATTTGGAAGCGTTTCCTCAGAAAATTTAAATTTCCAAAAAAACAGTATCGCTAGATTCGGATTTAAAAAATATATTGCATCTTAATTTCATAATTTCTTCCTCGACCGTGACTGATGTGGTATCTATTAAATGTCCTAGTTTTCAATCTCCATCAATTTGACATTTTCATTAAATGGAAATATCATAAAATTAGTATTTCTTCCAACTTACTAAGTCCACAGCGAATTTTTTTTTTTAAATTCTTCAAACAAAACATCTAAGTGTTCGGCAAATCTTCAAATCTCCGTTTGGATTATATATGGATACACCTTCCTCCATGTTTTGAAGTTTCTCAATTCATGTTTTCTTAATTGAGACGCATACCTTTTACGTTTCTTTGAAAGTTTTTAAACCGGGTCATCATGTCTGTTAAACATTTTTTCCCTTTCCTTGTAGATTTGGTTTAAGTCTTAAGTTTTCAGAGATATCGCAGAGAAAAAATGTTTCATGAGCCATTTCTCATCTTCCAATTCAGTAATTCTCTTATTTCATTTGTAAATTTTTTTTTTTTCTGGTAACAGAATACGAAATCTTTTAAAAAAACACAACCGCTTAGAGCCCCCACGTCTGTTGCAATAAAGTTCCGTACTCGATTCAGTTTCTTCCAAAAAACGCTCGAAATTGTCGTCTCTGAAGACTTTTGAACGAATTTAATTGACGATTTTTAAAGCAATTTGCATTATATCATTAGACTTTTTGTATTTTTGAACACAATACCTGTTGATGGATAAAGCAATGATGGTTTAAAACTGGAAAATTTCCCCATCATTATTGCAAAGGCAAAAACCAATTGATTCCCGACCATTGCTGGAGCTCCACTGTTGTAATAGAGACCAATTTATGTATTGGAAA
>BMAV01014783.1:10402-40859 GCA_019973955.1 Trichonephila inaurata madagascariensis
AAAAAGGTACATAAAGTGAAAAAAATTACATTTTGAGAAAACAGGCTTTAAAGTAAAAATTTGTAATTTTTTGATCGTATACTTTTTTTAGTATTTTCCAGAAGCATATGAAGCATTTTTTTCACTCTCTGATCTTACAAAAAACTTTTATTATTCTTTTTTCTATTATTTTTAACAATTTTGCCATTTTTGGAGATCTTAAGATGCTTTTGTTGGGCTACACGAATTCTATGTACATCTAGTTTTTTGAAGCATGACACACTTATAACTTGGTTCCGTATCAGAATGTTTTAAGATCATTAATTTTGCTACATAATTCATATTGAACTGTACAATAGCCTCTTATTTACTCCTAATATTTTAAGAGTTTTTAATTCCACAAATGTAGATCTTGGAATCATTGACCATATGGTGTTCATAACTGACTCATTTGGGTTCTGAGTTTTTCCTTGTAAACATTTTCTCAATAACATAGGATCACCTAGATCTCTAAAAATTGGCTTCATTCAATTCATCATATTAATTCATATTCATTTAATTTCGTATATAGTACGTGTGTATGTATTTATGATCATGGTGCCTTTCGCTATATTCAGCTTCTGTTTTTTGAAACTTGCACCAGGCATTTATACCCATGGGACACAGTTCATGTTAAAGGCTCTCGTTTGAAGACAAGATGAAAGTAAACAGCCCACACAGCAGTTTTCACGCTGTGTAGATGATTGATATCATTAAAAAACGTACTATAATAATTTTGATATTAAAATATCGGTGAGTCGGTTACAACCACTTAGGCTTTTTTCATCCCGTAACTTTTCCCCACTGTTTTTCAATTTAAGATCCAATAGACATATACCCATATACTTTTGGATAAGCCCAATTCAATCAAATTTTTCCAATTGAACATCGTATGGATTCACGTTCATCAGAAACTTATGCAAGGGGAAACACAGGTGTTCCTATCAGAGCTCATTTGATGCGCATCAAGGAGTAGCTTCATTTAAAAAAATAAATAAAAATACTTCTAATTATCATATTTCCTCATATCATATATCATTTTAAACAGAAATATTTGAACTTTCAGAAAATATAAAAAAGTGAAAATCGATAATTTTTTGAAAATTCATGTGCCGGACCCCCCGTAAGTATGTGTAGAAGAATGATGTAATTTCAGTAGAAAACTAAGCATGTATTCCTTTCATTGTTTGCTGAAAGCAGTACTGATTTTAGTGAGAATTTCCATTAGTGTTAAATAATTTATTATTTTCTGCTTCAAGTCTATTATTATGAGGCTCATGTTCAAATTGCCATGGTTTTTGAAAATTACTGCAAAGCCAAAGTCTGATTTGTCTTCTCGTTTTGAAGTAGACTCTAAAAGTTGGAATAGTTAGGAGAGGGGGGGTGCCAGTTCAGGTGCCGTCCACGTCACTTGACCATGGTTCAAAATTATGTGGTCCGTCGCCAAAAGCCCTCGTGTAGCTGAACAGTGCGACGTTAATATTCAATCAATCTAAAAGTTGGAATTATCAGCTCTCTTCCAAACTCTGGAATGGTTTTGGCAATTACATGTATTGACAAAAGATTGGAATTTTTTTGAAAACTTTCTGTACTCTGATGAGTTATATAAATCTTTTGAACAAAGTAATTGTAAATGAAAGAATAAAATAATGAATGTTATTTTGTTATATAATGTTAGGGATTATTTTATAAATATATACTTTAAACATTAGTATACACTATAAATATACATTGTTATGTTTCATATGTAGTGTTGTGAGCAAAATTTGAAGTTACTTTGTTACTTGTAAGTATATTTAGATGTAGTTCGTTTATTTTTTGTGTTAGTTTTCTTGTACATTGACTTGCCATATTTATTTTGTTAAATGAAAGCATGTAAGAAATGCTCTTGTTTTTTTGAGTAAAGTGGGGAGTTTTCTAAAGCCCCTAGAAATAATTGTTTAAAAAATGAAAATAAAATTTAGAGTAGAAGTAATTTATAATATTTCAGCAGAAAATTTCATATCTGTTTCTCTAAAAGAGTGGTATCAACAGGTTAAGTTATAAAAATTATATCCATGTTAAAATATGAATATGGTAGGTACGCCATGGACTGAATAAGTTAAAGACAACTTTTTAAATTATTCATTAAGATTATACTCATATGTTATATCCTATCAGTTTATGATAGGATGTATGTTGTCATTTTATGTACTTATCTATTTTAATAAAAGCATTTCATAAATATTTGTGAAAAGTGTTAAAATAGCTGTTTTGATGCAGATACAAGACAACAAAAAAAAAAAATCAAGATTTAAGAAACATGTTGATAAGTTTAATACAGTCTGAACTCTTGGAAATTTTCAAATAAAGGCTTGGTTAAAGTACAATAGATGAATGAAGCGAATAATATGTATGTTATAAATAAAATGAAGCTTATATATATATCATGTTTCATCTTTTGACTATTTTGAAAGAATGTGATCCCCTTCCCCTATGCAAAGCATATATTTAATGTAGTAGAAAGAGCAGTATAGAAAAAAGCAATTCATGTTATAGAACTTTTTATTAAGATGGGAAAATGAAGAGTACAAATTGACTATTTTAGAGTTGGATATATATGTGCATTGTCGCAACCCCGACCCCTGGTATGTCGAGTAAAGCCATTCACACTAACGTAACAGTCCCTCAATGGTGCCCAACGTGGTATTGCGCGGGAAATTACTTAGACGGATGCATAGAGGTGCTAAACACAAGACGTAAGAGAAAGACATTCTCCCTTGGTGTTTATTGTATTATCAATTCTTAAGTTATTTATAAATCGTTGTGTATATATATATATATATATTATCATATGGTTGTAGTCATTTCCTCATACTATACATGCAAAATTTGAAAGCAAACTCTAAAAAATAAAAAAAAATTATTTATTTGCTAATGCATCAAAAAATTATACTTTAAAAAAAAAATTTTTTTTTTTGTGTTGTGCTCATTTCTTTGTAGTTACATATAATTTGAGTACAAATTGGGTGTGAAAGTCAAAGGCTACTTGTGTTTTATATATATGTCTGCACATTTCTTATGACTTATTTGTACTCATTGCAGTCATTGTTAATTTTATGAATACTTCAGAAAATATTTGATATTTTCGTGTAAATTGTGATTGTGAAGTCTTAGTCAAATCAAATTTCTATAGCTGACTGAAAAGTAAAACATATGCTTATGGAAAAATTAGATTGAATTTTCATAACTCACCATTAAAATTTCAGTATTAACTTTTTATGCGCACACTATTGAATTCAGTAAAACTGACTATAATTGGAAAAATTGCAGTTTAAATTCAGTTATAATGCTTCAATTAGACTTACAAAATTCATCAAAATATCAAAATAATCTTAAATATTAAGGCTGATTTATGAGTGAAACGATATCTTTTTTCAGTTCTTCAACTTGATCGTGATTCAAAATTATGAGGTGCACCGCCAATAACTCTTGTTATTGCTTTTAAGTGCAACATTAGTAAGCAATCAATTAATTTAAAAATATTATAAAGTGATTTATTTTTATAAGTTCATTGAATACTGTTGTCTATTTTATTCTCTCTCTTTCTTAATATTTGAAATATTTCTCTTCCCTTTGGATTCTTAAAATATTTTTTTGATAGCAACATATTTTTGAATTTTTCGAACTAGAAATTGGTTTTGTATTATCACTTTACAACATTTTAGGCTTGATTCAATTCATGATTTGAAAATATCAACAAAATTTAATAATAAAAAGTAGTCTGAAACATCAATTAGTTTCTGAAAAAATTATAAAAAATAAATTATTCTACACTTTTACTTTATTTTTCTTTTATCTTAACATAAGAAAAAAGTAAGTTTAAAAAAACGATGAAGAAATGAATTAATTACCTGGAAGATTATATTTTAGAGTTATAAATTTTTTTAAAATACCTTCAGGATATTAGTATTATTGTAATTGAATGGAAGAGCATAGTTATATTTTTGTATTTTATTCTAATAATGTTTCATCAAACCAATCAAACTTAATTCTCTTTACATTTTCCTTTTAATGCCTTTATTCAATAAAAAAAACTTATTTTCAATATGTTTATCTAAATTTTTCTGGTTTCCTCTAAATTGCGATACGATCTATTTTTAAGTTAATTTTATTATTTTAAGAATGATATATATATAGACTGTATATGTAATATTTTTCAATTTTTTAACTCTGCATGACTATTAGACAAATAGTTAGAGCAAATCAGTAAAGGCTTCCGAAGAGCGAAATTGGAACCATTAATTTGAATACTTCTTGCACCAATGCAGATAATTTTGTTGAACTTGGGATTAAGAGACTTAAAATTAGAGAATCTGAATGTATAAATAATATTTGTTAAATTCTTTTTTTTTTTACTTGTTTTAGTAACTCATTTCCTTCAATTTTTTTTACATGCTATTTCATAGGTTCAATTCTCTGCCATAAAATGATTCTACCGAATCTTCTTGGCTCATTCTTAGCGCTAAATATTCAATACAAATCAAAACGATTGTGTAATACTTGTAAAATGAAACATCACTCATTGCTGCATCATGAAAAAAATAATTTTTTTTTATCCGTTAGACTCGGAGTACTAATTAACCCGTTATTCTTCCTTCATCGAAGACACTGGTGCAGACGAACGATAAGAAAGAAAAAAAGAAGTTGGGGGGTGAATGAAAATTCCTTTGTGCAAACTTTTGATGCAAAAATGTAATGAAAAAAAAATAGTCATTATATTAGCATACATAATTTGGATAGGGATATTAGATAAGAGAAGTGAATCTAATTTGATTACAAATACCGTTTTAAATATATTGGGTTTTTATAAAAAAAAATAAAACTGATATCACTATTTCTGGAATTAATTGGACTGTTACAAATTTGCCTTTTAATGTTACAGCTGTAAAACCGAACTAGATAAATATTGCTTTACTCCAAATATAAAATATCTGTTAAAAGTAGACAAATTTAATTAAAAATTTCGCTCTTATATCTGAAGTCCAAAAAAAAAAAAATTAAACATTTTTTTTTTCAATCTAAAAGCTATTTCTATTAGCTTGATTGTTACTAAAAAGTATGGAAAAAAGTTATTCTATGACTTCATAACCATAGCACTAAAAAACTGCAGTTTCACTTAATATCTTCATATTTAAATTAATTATATCTCTCTCCAAAATATACAATAAAATTTTAATTGAAATTTTGAGAGAAATAGGCAACATACAGTAAAACTTTTGCACAAAACTTTTCATATCTCCTATTTTTTCTTCTCTCAAAAATTTTATTTAAATTTTACTGGGTGCTTTAGAATTAGCACAAAGATATTAAGAGCAATTGCAGTTTTTTGAGTTTTGTAGTCAAAATGTCATATAGTTATTTTATTTCATACTTTTTAGTGCAAATCAAGCCAATAGAAATAGCCTTTAGACTCTGAAATATTTATATATTTTATTGATTATTTATTTATTTGCTTGGGAATTCTATATTCCTTAGTGCTATTGTTTTTGAAAAGTGTCGCTTAGAAATTTTTTTTTAGTCGAAAGCATGAATCATTGGTTTAAAATAAGAAAAAGACCCGTTATTTATATTCCTTGTGCTCAGAATCTTTTGAGCTGAATTTTACAGAACTGAATCTAATTTCATGAGAAATCTCTTGCATGGAAAAAACTACATCCATAATTATAAAATATTTTTATTAGTTGATGTTGATACTTTCATATATAATTTCGTTCCTTTTGAGCTATAATTACAGATATTTTTTGCCTAGCTTAGATAAAAAAAAAATTTGAAAGTTAGCATTCTTTTTGTTTGCGTTTGACCAGTGTATCACAATATACTATCTGTAATTCAATTTATTAGTTAATACTTTACTGCTATTTTGTTTTTTAATATTTACTCAGAAAATAATTTTGCATAACTTTAACAATTTTGATTTAAGAAGTTAAACATAGATTTTGGGATCAAAAAGCTTATATATTGTTCTGTGGACTTAAATTTCATTTTTATGTTTTTAATTAATAATTTCAAAGCATTGAAATACAATACTAGTGTCACTAAATCAGCTACAACTCCTATTCATGTATTACTTATTTGTGTTCTGAAATATATAATGATTTCCTCTAGAAATTTTTATGTTAGTTTCTTTTTGCTCAAAATCTAGAGTAGTTTTAAATGTAAATTGCTGAGATAGGTTGCAGTATCAGGAAAGCAAATTATTATGTCAGTTACATGAGTTTAATGAAATTGGATGGTTGTAAAATTAACAGTTCTAAAAAGTTTTTATTTTGTTTTTTAGTCAAAAGAAGGGGATTTTGAATACAGGCGTTCATTAGTGCGAAAAATTTCTTTGGAAACAAAGTCTGAAGCCTTAAAAAAATGGATCAAGTCATTGCAAAGTTATGATAAATATACAGTGGAGGCATTACAAGAACTGGAATATCTTGTACATCAGGTAGGTAATATTTTTATAATAATTGTTAAGTTTTTATGTTTCATTTGACTTTTATAAAATGATCTACTGAATTGAATTAATTTTCCAGGGAGGGAGGGGGCATCTAAGGGATTGTTGTAATTTCTTGATTGTTGTAATTCCATTTATTTCCAGAGCTTTTAATGATTCCTGAAATGTGTTATGGCTGGATATTAATTTCCTTCCTTTTTAAAAAATAAATCTTAAAAAAATAGCTGTGTTAAATATGTGTATTTAATGTAAAGTATTCGATTCAATAATTTGTAAAATTTGAATTAAATTTTTTTTAAGAAAGAACCAGTATATCTTCATTAGCAATGCTCATTTTTTCTGATATTAGTAGTATTTTATTTTAACTGCTATGTGAAAAACAAAAAACTTTTCAGTATGAAACTGCAAGCGATTTTGTAAAGCTTGGAGGTCTAGAACTTATTCTCCCAGTAATTGACCATGAAGATCCAAGTCTTGCTTCAACAGCACTTTCTGTACTTTCAGCTGCTTTGCAAGGGTAATGTATTTCTAATATTTGGATTTCATAGATTATGATAACTACTTAGTTGGGTATATATTTTGTTGTATCCCTTTGTGAATGGTTTTAAAAATGCACCAAAGCACAATTTTCAAATTTGAAGTATTCTCGGTGGATAATTTAACTTAATTAAAATATTATTGTATTGTGAGACTGTCTTTGTCTTTTGAAATCCTGCCTTAAAAATTGACTAAGTGTGTAATAAAAAATCTTCATTTGTGTTTGGTATATTTTATTTTCTTAAAAATTTATAAATAAGCAAGAGATTTTTTTAATTCTAATTCTTAAGGTATTTAATGAAAAAAAAATTTATTTCTAACAGTGTTATGGGAAATGTGAAAACGTATTTCTTAATACATATTTTTCCCAGAAATATTTTTCTCAATATGGAAATTGATAAGTATTTAAACAATTTAAAAATAAATTATATTATACCAAACTCCAATCTATGTTAAGTTGAATTTTAATAAAATTTTAACTATCAAAAAATTTCTTAGAACTCCCACAAGAAAATTATTCTTATCTTATGAATGAAGTAATAACATAGCACACAACTGTTTTACTAATGAGCTGTTGGCAATAGATCTCATAATTTGAAGCCAGGCTTAGTTAATAAGAACAGCATCTGTGTGCTTAGGTATCTCTTTTATTTCTTAATCTTGACTTATGAGTGTTTTGTTAAATTAATTGTGAGATAGCTGTATGCCTCTCCAAAAATTTTAAAAAAATCGTAATTAGATATAACTCATGATAATGGCTGACCACTCTGTTTCATTTGCTAGATTCTTCATAAATATCAGGTCATAACTAGACGTCATTTAACCTGAAGCAAATTGATTTTTCAATTACCAGCTTTTCTGAAAATCTTTCTCTGCTAATTAATTTTTAAAATGTTTTGCTCTACTCTTTAAATGAAATTTGGAATGATTTGAAAACAATTTCTGTTTATATCAGAGAACCTTACAATTTTAAATTAAGGAATTAATGTTTAATTATTTACTTGTAGGAATCCTCCTGTCCAGAAATATGCAGAGGAGATCAAGATTAGTGATTATTTAAGAAAAGTTTTAACGAAAGGACCTCCAAGTGTTTTATCTAGTGCTCTTTTTACGTTATCAAGCTATCTTCGAAATAATGGAAAATCTCAGATTAATTTCTTTCGTATGGGGGGTCTCACAATCTTGGCAGATATTTTAAGAAATCCATTTGGAAGTTTGAAGTCTAAACTAAAAGTGATAGATCTGTTAAATGACCTAGGTATTGAAATTGTAAGTATAGTTTTTCGTACAATAATTAGTTTGATTTGTATTGGAAAAAAAACTTATTAAATAACATTTTACACCTCAATTTTAAAAAATAAATTCAGTTTATGTAGAAATTCGTATTTAAGGACTTTATCAGAACTATTTAATTAAATTTAATATTATAAATTCTTATTGCTTAATATATAATCTTCAGCATTCTTTTTTATCTTTAAAAACATTTTAAATTAATTTAATTAATTGCGATGGTTGGGAAAAATTTAGTGAAATGATGCATGATTGCTGTAAATGTGCTGTTAATGTTTTTATTTTTAAAAGGCTGTTACTACTGTAGTCATTATCTCGATACAATACTTAAAAATAAATAACTTTTCAACAGTTTTTTTTATATTTTCTTCGATTATCTTTTCCTATAAAAATTTACATGTATTTGTTTGAAAAATGTATAACTTTGAAGAAAATATTACAGGTGCCTCTCTTTGATATGTTTTCTGTATTTTTTTAAAAAAATCTGTGTATGTTAAATTAGTTTAACCTTTTAACAGTCGTATAATTTTCAAGGAAACAGTAGAAAAAGTATGTATTTTTTATTTAGCAGAATGGTATAACAATAAGTATAGTTTAAAAATAACTAGCTGAAAATAAGCTAGCTGGCTTACTATTTTCATTATAAATATTCTGGTACGGCCATCGATTATGTAAAATTGGAAATACATTTTTTTCCGAGTATATGAAATGGAATTTAAGCGCGTTTCTTTGAATATTTTGGCCCGGTTTTGTTGCTTTGATTTATTTTTTTTAATGTTGTACTCTAAAGCACATTCCTGCCCAGGAGTATCATGCACACAAGAGATAGATTCCTTTTTCCTTCCCGTCATTTTAACGGAAGCGAGGAGGAAATGGTTAATAGTAACACTAATTATTTGAAAATTCTGGAGGATGCTGTGCGTAATAATCATTGGATTGCAATAAATTCTTTTAAAATTTTTTATTAAATATTTATATATTTTGTGGTTTGGAATGGTTTTATAAGTTATTAATAAACACACACAAAGAATGTTTGAAAGTAATTTTTCTGTATTTGTTAGTGCTACATATCTTTTTCTTTGATGCATTATTTTAATATAAAATAATACATAAAAAAAGGGTAAAAACGTGAACATTGCAGCGTCTAGGAAAATATCCTATTTCAATAAAATTTACTACTGAATTAATAATTAAAGTTTCATAAATCGCATTATTATGACTTCTGATATTCCAAGTGAAATCATAAGTAAAGGAAATATCTTGAATATATATAATAGGTATTTCTTTAGAAAATATAGCAAAATAGTACATACCAGGTCTCTGAAAAGTGTGGTTACACTTTCAAATATTAATTACAAATAAACAAGTAAAGATATCCACATACAGTTTTTTATATTTCATAAAGACAATGCCAAAGTTTTTTTTAAATGCTTTATTGCATGATTTTGATGTGTGTGCTAATAGTTGCAAGCAAAACATCGAGTCTATACGAGATTTCAAGCCATGTTCTATGAAGCATTGCAGAATCAACATTCTGAATAGCCGCTATTATTCGATTTTTCAATTCATCTGCATTATGAATTGGAAATTGGTAAACAATGTTTTTCACGTATCCCTACAAGAAGTCGAAAGATGTTATGTTTTGAGATGTGGGTGGCTGCATGGTATTAGACTTTTTCTTTCCATCCATCTCTTGGGAAACCTTTTCTGGCTTCCAAACTCCAGTGTGGTGGTGCCCCATTTATGCTATACCAATGTGTTGCAGATTTAAATTCGATAAACCCTTCTACAACTTGGGCTTGTTCTTGTGGTGAAGCCATTTTGAAACGATAATATTGCAAAACAGGCACATTGCACCATCTACCTTGCATTTCATGAAGCAGAAACTTTAATCTTTTCTTTATGGAATATAAAAATCCATAATTGAAAATCTTTGTTTGTCTATTTGTAATTCACCTTTGAAAGTGTAACCTTACTTTTCGAACACACTATGTTTTTAATAATGTTTAGAGAGTATTTCAGTGGCATCCACAGGCCTTTCTTATGGAGGGGGTTCTTATTTTAAAAAAACACATTAACAAAAGCGCTATAAGATATTCTCTATGGTAAAAAATAAAAAAAATTGCTGGTCTAAAGGGTAATTCCCCCTTTGTGCACGCCACTGGTCTATTTGGTTGTTCTTAATGAAATTTTAAAATTTCCTCTGTGAAAATTAGTAAATGTATTTGATGTTATCTAAGTGTTTGTGAGGCTGTATCTGACAAATGGCAGTTTAAAATAACATTGTTATCATTTATGAACTGAACAGATTTTTAATATTCCATATTTTGTGTTAATCACCAAACCAAAAAATTTTATGGCAAAAAATTGTTAAAAATAATATGTAAAGTGCTTTTAAAATTTTTTAAAAAAAACTGTTTAAAAGTAATTATATGCAAGCAATTTTAAAAAATATATATTTTGTAATAAATGATTGTTCTCTTTAGCATTGCAATAAATCAAAGCGTTCACTCTAAAATTTTCAGATATGGACAATTGCAAACAGAAAACAATTAAAATTACTGTAAAACTCATTATTGTATGTTTTCAAAAATCAAAAAAAAAAAAAAAAATTATATATATAAAAAAAAATTTGTGAAATTATATACACCATTGAAATTTTTAGGTAAACAAACGTATGTGTGTATCTATCTATGTGATGGTACCTTTTGACGAACCGCGCTGAACGCAGAAATGCGTGGAAGGTACCAAAAGATGGGAAATGATTTGAGGAAGCCATTTTGACCTTTTAAATTCCGATATTGCAATTAGCTAAAAAAGCAGGGGCGTAGCTACAGCCGTATCGATGATACGGGGCCCCCAAACTGCAGGGTTCCCTACATGTGTAACTTAAGTCCCACTAACAGGGCTCCCATATCTAAAAAAGGGCCCCGAAGGAATTATGATACAGGGCCCCTTCAGAGCTAGCTACACCAGTGTTAAAAAGATATTAATTAATAACATTAAAATGCACGATTATTTTGCCCCTGTATGCCGTTTATCAAGCAGATATCGTTGAAAATGACGGGGGAGGGATTTCACATATTTCCGTCGTTTTTAAGACTATCATCTTATTTTCCGTATCAAAATCAGACAAAAAATAATTTCAGAACCAGACAGACTGCTTATTTCGTCAGGTAACGATGTAATTTTTTAAAAATTTTGTATTTATTTATTTTTTAAAAATTAACGATGTTTTGCATTTTTATGATTTTTTAAACCGTTATACCGCTTGAAATGAGTCAATTTTGACGCGTCTTTATGAAAAGAGTTTTTCAGTCACTTTATATATATATATATATATATATCTCATTTTATAATTATTTTTTTCAAACGTGTTTCCGTACTGTAAAAGGCATACACTTTGCTCTTTCAGAATCGGTGATTTAAAAAACCAAATACCCCCAATTTTTTACGATTTTTTAAAAAAATACTAAAAATTCTAATTAAACATTTAATAAATTCGCCTTTAAAAAAATAATCGCACGAAAATTTTTTATCCGGGCTTTGACAAAAGATTAAAAAATTTGCTCAAAAATGACGGATTTTTAAAAAGTTTTTGTGTTTTTCGTCCAATACCCTTTTTGAAAAATTCATTTAAGCTGTATTTTACCTTTTTTGTGTAAAAATTACCTTTGTTTGTTATCAATGTGTGAGATTTGGACACTTTAATTTAAAAATTAAACCCTCAAAAAAGAATGAAAACCAAAAAATATTTGAAAATACGTTTCTTTATGCAAAGCCAATGGTGTAAATGGCGTCGAAAACCGGTTTCCAGCCAAGCGAAATTTCATGATGTGGATCTTTTGACTTTTAAGCTGAAAAGGAATATAGTAAAAAGTTATTGAATTTCATAATTTTAAAAATTTTCATTTTTCTAATTTTTTTCATACATAAAACTATTTTTAAAAAAGGTACATTTCCGTTTCTGAGGTCCCTAAATAATGCAATGAAAAAAATTGTCAAATGTCAGTAATAATTAAACCTAATACAGAATTCAAGACTTTGAGTGCTTATGGAGCGTAGGGAAAGACAAATTCGGCAACCTTACACCTATTTTCCCCTTCTTTTTTGCCACTTTTGCGATGGGTTTCAAATAAACTAAATTTTTTTTAGTGCCATTTTTTAAGAAAACGATATGTAACGATTAATTGGAAAATGTTAATATTACTCTAATCAATTTTATTATTTTAAATTTTAAGAAGGAAATTTTTGTTAAAATAATGAATATGTTATTTTTGTATAATATTGTTACGTAGATCCGGGGCTCGAGGATTTTATGCAAATCAGTCGGAAAGAACAAGAGAGTACTTTAAGAGCGATGAGAATTTATTGTCGAAAATCCAATCCTTGAAATACAGGATTCAGCAGCAATATTCGCAGAATAAATCTCAGGTCTTCACACCTTCAACAGCACTCAGACACAATTATCGGTGACTAAAATACACATATATAAAAGATTGTTCACAAGCAATCGCGCGTTCAACAGCCGAAGTAATCACTAATCGCTTCAACAATCAGAGCAATACTAACTGATCACTAGTCAAAACCAGACTCTTACTTTCGGCGAGCATCTCTCTATTTATATCCCTCGCTGATAATTCGAGAAAGACCCGCTTGTGTCATAGATCTTGAAATTAGTGGATTTCTCTACTAATTTCTAGACGAATCCAGAGGGTTCCAAACTTGCCAAAAATGATCGCCAACTTGGCTCTATTGCCAAGATTTCGCCACGTCCCCATTGAATTACCATTACAATGCAAGGGACGGCGTTGCTTGTGAATATTACAATTTTAAAGTAAATTAAATCTAATTTATAGTAAGATATATATATAAAGGCATTACACGTCCAAATACAAATTATTTACACTATTTTCCACAAAATTCGTAACAATATACATTTTGTGCGCCGGATATGTTTAAATTATTTTATAAAAATTTCTTCCTCTCAATTCATGAGGTACTGAAAGAATCCATTTATAAACTATAATCTTGAAGAAAAACATATTAAAATTTTTTTGTTTTTATTGGATAGTATTATTTTTCTAATGATTTTAATACAGTAAATGTAAATAAATTTCTGGGATTTTTTTCCCCTTACTGTACTTTCTTTATAGTTATATATTTTAATCAAACATTTTAACTTCCAGAAATAAGCAGTCGTTGCAATAGCTAGCGATAAGAATTTTTTAAATCATTATTTAAATGATTATAGATTTACACTAATAAATTTAAAATGAAAAACTGAAGCATTATTGTTTTCTATTATGCTTTACCTAATTAATTATTTTAGAATAAAATCGTACACTGTCTGTTTCCTTCTGGATAAAACTAAATTGAAAATAGAAATTTGGAGGAAGATCTTGTTCCAGGGGGGGGGGGGGCGAAGAAAATATTTTACACTCGAAAATGTTCGTGCAATGCTGGGCTTAATGGAGAGAAAAGAAACCTGTTTGACAAGGAAAAGAAGTTGAGCAAATTTGGAGAAAAGAAATTTTAATGACAGAATTAGATATCACTCACATCAACCTCACTCACACACAGAAGTGCTGGTGTCGAAAGGGAAAGGGCAAATTCCCATGGGAATAAAGTTATACACTCGGCAAAAACCCGAGCAATGTCTGGATAAACGGAGAAAGAAACCCATCCGACTGGTTAAGGGAGTCAGAAGAAATTTCGAAAAAGGGAATTTTAATGACATGTTAATATAGAAATCACACCCACCCTTGGAAGTGCTGATATTGAGAGGGGATATTTATGCTGTCAAGAAAGCCCATGCAACGCTGGACCATGCAGCTAGTCTTAATATAATCTGAGAACTATGATTAGGATTTTTCCAATGTTTCAATGCTTTTGGTTGTGAATCAAGACATTGATTCTGATGAATGAAGTCCAGGATATTGATGATATGTCGTCATAATCTTGAGTACATATTACTCTGGTAATTTTAAATTTAAATGGAAAAGTGTTAGGAAATTGGTTATAGATGATAGATGTAAATTAATAATGAAATGATATTTCATGTTTACCTAGAGCATTATTCTGTAAGGAGTACTCTGAAATATATCACAATACCCTCGATTTCATGACTTTTTAAAAAATTTATTTGAATATATAAAACTATACTCTGTTTCACCTCAAGTTGGCAGCGTTGGGAAAGGTAGGGAATGTAACAATCCGCTTGAAAAAGTAGTTCCAGCATGTTCTGGAATTTAAAGCAATGCAAATGCACAGAAAATTATTAAAAAGTATCATGTATTATATAAATTGTAGGTTTAAAGATATATTTTAAGTTAATCACATCTTAAAAGCATTTATTCTTTAATCCCTGTGAACGAATACAGCAGAAACAACCACATGACTTTTGGCTGACAACAACAATATTTGGCTGAAAAAACCGGTTTTCAAGATAACATTCTTCCGAAATATTCGCGCCAAATCAACGCCATTCGCTTTGCGATTTAGCTTCGTTCTTAGATAATATTTTTACATCTCGTGCGCTATCTTAATTCTTGTTGTTTTTTGAAATTTTAAACATTTTTTTTTTACAACAAAAACAGTTCTAAATATCAAAATATATAATTTTTGTATTAAATTATTATAATAAATCTTTTTTTTCTTTAAAAGTTATACTTATTGAGCTGAATATATAAACTTTGCATATAATGTTAGTAACATAATTTTTGAAGTATGCATCGAGATATTTTTTTCCAGATAAACTATAAATTTTATAAAAGATTATAAGTTTTAATATTCATAAATTTTTGAAATTAATCCCCAAATTCTATTATGTACTTCTGTATATCTTAAGCTAACGTACATAAACGGCATTTACATGTAATATGAATAATAATTACAAACTGATTTAAAACAGTAATAATGGAAAACAGATGATTAATTATTTATAAACAAGATATATAGAAATTTTTATTTTATAAACAGATGTAATAAATGAAATTATGAAACTAAAGATATATGAGCCGTTTATTTTGAAAATAGCATAAGTCACTTAAAAAAATCAATGTAATGATAGCATGTGAATTACAATTTAACCGTATTTTTTCATTTAAAAAAATGCAATCAACATGTTGGGAACTATTGAGATTTTATTCGAGAAAAGTTTTGCTAGTTAATTAATCAATATTTTTAAACATATTGAAACATAAACTCTTAAATATTTCGATTAAAGAAGGGGCTTATACTATTATCAAAAAAAAAAAAAACTCATACAATTTTAATGAACAAATTTTTCAAGAGTAATTTTTTTGCTCGCCAAATATGGAGAATTTTATATATATATTTGTTATAGTCACACTCTTCTCCTAGAGTAACCCTGTAGTGGCTGTGATTTGGTCCGCGTACCCTTCCCAGCGCTGCCAACTTAAGGGGAAACGGAGTATATATATTTCATTTAAAGTGTTCATATCGCCATTTTGGTAAAATTAAAATTGAGTCAAAATTTAAATTAAGATATTGCAATTTTTACAAATGGTTTTATAAATTTATTTATATCTTTGACATTTATTTATGGTTAATAACAAAGTTTTTATATTACATTTTTAGTATGACAATCTGGATTCAGTTGATAGAGCACATACTCATCAGTTGCAGAGGTAAAGTGTTCTACTTAACCTTTTTTTCTTTCTCATTTATTTTATTTCGTGTAATGATTATCATTTAATGAAATTTTTTATGAAATGTTATGTAGTGTTTTTTAAAGTTTTAAGGTTTAGATTGCACGTTTTTCATTTATATTTTTTATGACGCTATTGTTTTGCATTGTTACTTAGAATGTACTTACTATCTATAATCGCAACTTCATTTTTGCAAAAAATAATTTTTTGTTTGTATAAAACTGAAATACTTTTTAAAATCACTGGCAGTCTTAGAAAAACCATTAAAATTGGAAAAAGTGTGACTTTGTGTGTAAAAATTTTTTAAAATTTATTTAAATTGAAATATTTTTTTTACAAAGATTATATAACTCAAATATGTTGGATAATTTTCAAACTCTTCATTATAGAGGTAAAGTTCTGCATGTTCGAAAAATGGGAGAAAAGTAAGCTTGGATAATTAGAGAGGGAAGGAGGATGGGGATTGATGAGAATTGGATTAATGAGGGAAAATATGTAGTTTATCCACATTTGTCATAACATCTCTCTGTAAAATAATGTTAATCTGTCTTATGTGTATTTCCTAATGTAAAATTTTAACTTGAACTGTAATTCTGAAAAGTAGAAACCGTATACATGAATTATGCCTATCACTGAAATAAGTAGCGTGCCACTTTTCAACTAAAATTGCTTAAGTTTCTTTAGCTAATAATACGAAAATCCTTAGAGTTAAAAAAATATATATTAGTATACACATTTTCAAATTTTAAAAGTTCAACTAAGTGAGATATTTTTAACCCATTAATTTATGTATTAATACTGAAAAACGCGAATTATTATTTTAATGTATTTTAATCATCTAAATAAAAAATATGCAATAGTATAAATCTTAGTTATAATAGTTGAAATAAATATGCCTGTAATTTTCAAAAGGAATCCACTTTTTAAGCCTTTTTATTGTTTTTAATTTCTTGAGGCTTTCAATTAAAAACAAGTGAACAGAAAAAGAGAACCAATTTAAATTTTTGTTCTTAGAAAATTTATTTTGTAATGTGTTGACATAAACTTAATAAATTATTGATGATTCTGCTGTAATGAGTATTGATCTATAAATTTTTAATAAGCTGTTAAAAAATACGCTAGTGTCAAGTGAGGGTGTAAAAAGAGAAGAAACTCTCTAAAAAAATGTAGCACACTTGCTTTTACTATATATATTATAAAATATTAAAAAACTTTTTCAAAATTTGCACACAACTATAAAATTTACTTATATGTTTAGTTGATGCTGTGATATTTAATTAGCCTATATGGAAATTCGACATTTTAATTTTTAATATTTTTTTTTCATTAAAGGTTTAAGGAAATCGCCATAGTGAAATTATGAAAGTGCAAGGTATAAACGCTTGAAAAAAAATCCTATTGTAGTAATTTGAAAAAGAAAAAGAAAACGTTCAATTAACTTAAACATGAAAAACTTTGAAATGAAATAATAAAAGCATATTATGAAGAAAGGTTTATCACAACATTTGTAATCCATAATAATAATAAAATATTTAAGTAGAAAATTTTTATTTTTGTAAACTGCTGAATGCAACCTATAACCTTCACCTGATACTAAAATGAAACCTATATTGGGAAAATAAAAGCAGGAATTTCGAAATCGATTATGAAACTTGGTGTATTTTTCTACAATACTAATCTGAAATCTATAAATATTCAAATTAAGAGCACTTTTTTATTCAGGCTAGTAATTAAATCTTCAGTGGGCTTTATATTTATATAATTAATAATGACCTATTTATTATAAGGAAAAAGAAATAAAATATGTATGATAAAATGTGTCACTTTTTTTTATGCTCTGTATTTTTACTGGGATACATTTGTCATATTAAGTCTTAAATTGGAATATTGGAATAATATATATAATAATAATTGGAATTATTATATAGTTTAGATTTAAGTGAGAGGGATGTTAAAATTTCTGTGTTACCATCAGATGCCAGTGAACAATTTACTTATGAAGGTGAAATGCATGTGACATCAGTGGCGTATGCAAGAGTGGGATTCAGGCTCCAACCCCTCCCATACACCAACAAATTTTTAATTTTTAGCATAAAGATTGCGCCTCGTCGCTTTCGTCTACTTTGTTTTTAACACGCTTTTATAAGTTTCACTTGTATGTAACGGAATCTTTGAACTCGATTTTTACCCTCTTTAAAAGGTCAGATTAATTCGAAATTTTGCACACTTGTCAAGTGTGATACCGCCCCCCTTTGGTGACCGTATCTTTGGTTGTCAGCGTGAGCTAGAGGTGTAGGATTTTCAAAAGGAATAGACATTTTTAATTCTTAATATGACTTTATTAAGAATAGAACTTAAATGTCTAAAAATTTAGATAAATTTAAATAGGCGAGAATCTATAATGAACAACAAACACACAATGATAGTTAAACCGAATTACGTAATTTAGACCACTTTCTCTAAATAATTATTTAATCCACCTACTCTCACTTCTAATAATATTACAATCTTAATATCAAATAATCAGCTCTACCTTAATCCAAACTTAGATTCGATCTTTATGAGGAAACGTCTGGGCGCGCGTGCTATGGTATGCACCTTGTATTAATGGCTGATTATCCAGGTAACTTCACGATTGGCTGTCAGTTCCCTCTAGTCTATATCACACATAACATTCCCCAATTTGCCATCTCATTTATTGAAACTTCTGTTCTTTTAAAAGCTATCTTATTTGCATTTCTTCACATTTCGCTTCTTGGGTTTTGGTTGGAAAAGAGTTGCCATTAATCTTGGCCGCCAAAGAACCCAGAGGTTATGTTAAAGAAAAGACGCGTGAGCCCGTCACACAAGGACCAATGACAATACAATAATTTCATAATTTTGTTTCATTGTCCTGATCAGGATCCTCATAAATAAAGATTTTTAGAATTTAGAGGTTTGGTGACTAATTCATTATATACATTTGGCGACTAATTGCATGTACCATTTCCAGATTTGGTGACTAATTCCATACTTCATTTCCAAATTTGGCGACTAAAAGATTGTTACAACCCTATAAAAGCGAAAGCGTTTGCACAGTAATTTCTTACCATAATATAAACAGTATTGTCTAGCTTTACTGAAATGGAAATTAAAAAAAAAAGATTCATGAGTAAAGACATTTGAAAAAAAATTTATAATCTAAGTCAGTGTTTCTCAAACTGTAGGGGTGCGAGCATATCGAAAAGTCCAAAATGAAAGATTTAAAAAAATTAATAATTTACCAAAAGGAAGCTAAACAAAATACATTCTGACATGATAAAAAAATAAAATACATATTCACACTCATATAAGATACTTATAAATGTATCAGTGCGGCAAAAAGTATTTAATAATTGATTTGTCAATACTAAATTAAAAAGAAGTTTAGTAATTACTTGTGACATCCATGGGTTTGTCATATACAAAATATAATACATATATTGGTAATATGTGCAGTTTATAATAAAGTCGCATTGTAGCTTTAGCGTCGAAGTACATTATTATTGCATTCAATATATTGTTGTTGTATGAAGGGGGCGCGCAGGGGCGTAGCTATTGCCGTATCAATGATACGGGGCCCCCAAGCTACTGGGGCCCCAACACGTGTAAGCAAAAAGTCGTAAAATGTTATCATTAATCTCTTATTAACATAGTTCCTTTTTACTCTTAAAAATCGTCTATCACTGGTTTCAAACGGTTAAAATTTTTTCTTGGACTTTACATCTTTGTTCCCACAATTAGAAATCCTTAAAAGCAGATGTCGTTTTACTCAAAATAATCAGAAAACAAGGAGTGGTATAGACTCGGGAAGGCGACTGAAAAATTCCTATTTAAAGTCCTTGTTGGAGAGATCGTTTTAAGTAAAATGCAGATAACGTTTAGAATGGAAAAGAATGTTGGTTGCTTGTAAATGACAATATTCCTTCGTCTCTTGATTGATTTACTGGAGATACAAAAGCTAAACGAAGGCTTAGCACTTATTCGGAAGTTTGTCTAGAGTGCAATGAAAGTGAATAATAGATTTTATATCTCGGCTCTTTTTTTATTTGTATAACGTCCAAAAAACCGAATATGCATTCATGGTCAGCAAGGGTTCGAAAGCTCCTTCTGAGAAAAGGTAGGGCTAGGGGCTTTGTCACTCACCCAGTTGCCATTTAATTGTCCATATAATAGCTAGCCCGTGGTGCGGAATTCTTTGACCAAAATACAATGTTTTATAAAACGAGACCTAACAGCCTGCCGATATACTAGAGGTTTAAGTTCTGCTTTTCATTTCACTCTGTTAATTCTATTTCTTTCGTTGTGATTATTTAAGCGGTGAACTGTTCAAATTATGAGTGAAAATAGAGTATACCCTAGTGGCGCTTTAAAAACAAAAATTAAAAACACTGGCATAGTTAGGCCTGAGTGGGCTCCATATCAAAATTCCTTCGTGGGCCCCTTTTTTAAACATAAATAAAAATTATCACATAAACAAAATTAATTTGAAAGTGTTGAAATAATTACACATAGATATATGTAAAAAAAACTTTATTAATTAAGAGAATTAGGTACTTTTGTGTTTAATAGGTACTTTCTCGATTTTTTTTCTACAAATACATTTATGATAATATCCATAGTAGAAGAGGATTTTAGTTTTTCCTGTTCAGTTTCTATCGACAATATTGCTAAGTTTGATAACCGGTCTTGCCTTAGAGAAGTTCTAAGATAGTTTTTAATAATTTTTAGTTTAGAGAAGCTTCTTTCACACAGCTGTGTTACACTTGTAACTGGAAGAGTTAAAAATAGCAGGTATGTTTTTATGATATCTGGAAAACTGGAAGCGAGCTTATTGAAATTAATTAATAGTAATTCTGCGAGCTCTTTAATTGAATGGATTTTCTGAATTTCGGATTTTGTACAACCTTATAAAACCTTATGAAGAAAGTAATTGTTCGTAGATACCGGGTGTTAAGTCCTTATTGTATTCATTAGCTAGTTTTGTGGCCTGCTCTTTTATTTCTTTATTTGAAAAGGATAAGAGTTTAGCTGGTTGTAAATTTTGAAAATATTACTGAGATCATGTAGACTCCGAAATTTTTCTCGAGTTTGGGATATCAACACATCTAGACAGCAATAATATACATTAACTTTGAAAGACGATTCCGGGTCTGAAACTCTTTGATCTTCTGCTAACTCGTCAAAAAAGCGCTTTGTTCGCTTTCGTCTTTCATTTTTTTAAAAAAAGGTGTTACACCCCATCCCTTAGCTAGATCTTCAGACTCGTTTAACGAAGAACTGAATGAATTTTGGTGTCTAATTGCTACCAGTTCGTTCAGAAGATTATTCAGCAGAATACTAGCATTTTGTAGATCATTTTTTTCATGCTGTAAGGCTTTAGAAATGGGGTCTATGATTTTAAATAACCAAGGAAAAAAGGTTACAAATACTATAAAATCATAGCTCTCTAATATAGTAATTATATTCTTACATTCGTCACGTTCGTCTTTTTTAGTTGAAATTAAACTCAGTTTACTTAGTTTTCATTATTAGAGAGTAATTTTTTCAAATACCGAATAAGGCATCATTTCTTGATGATCATCTTGTAGGGCATACTTTTTTAAGGGTTATTTTATATTTTTCGGCCATTAATTAACATTGTCCAGCGTTTTGTGCTATTGCCAAAAAAAGTATATATTTTTTCTAAATAATCGAAAAATTGTGATATTTTGGGAATATGTTTTGTAGCATCATTTAAAATTAAATTTAATGAATGTGCTGCACAATGAACAAAATTGGCATTTGGTGCATGCTCTTTTATAAGGGTTTGTAACCCTCCATATACTCCCGACATAACATTTGCTCTATCATAACCCTGTCCCCTACATTTAGACAAATCAATTCCATATTTTTCGACTGCATTTAAAATTTCAGTTTTAATCCCTTGGGGAGTGCAATCGGCTACTGACATAAATCCCACAAAAGACTCGCAGATTTTAATTTCGTTAGGTACATACATCATCCTTTTCTTTTATCTTAATATATCGAAACACTAAAGAAAGTTGATCAGTTTTTGAAAGATCTTGTGTAGTATTCATAATTGCCAGAAATGGGGCTTTTTTTTAATTTTCATAACAATATTTTCTCTAACTTTGGTTCCAAACAAATTAATTATTTCATTTTGAATGGCGGGTCTTAAATAATTTATTTCCTCTTTTGGCTTCAAGCGAAGTTCCTTTAAAACAGGATTATAATTAGGTAGCAAGGGTATAATTGATATGAAATTTCCGGGTTGGGAATCTCTTAAAGGTAAATTGCAAGCCGCTAAAGTAATAGTAACATTAATTATTCGATGCAATACATTTCGCCAAAAAGTAAATTTACTATTGATTTCACTATCTAATTGAATGTCAGTCGTATTTCCTTGAAGCCAATTGTTATAAGACAGAGCCGAATTAATATGCTGAAGTGAATTTTCATGATTAGTAATAGCTTACGTAAAATTTCTTCTAATGGAAACACCATTAACCCATGTTGAGAAATACGATTTGCATTGACGATCTGCTTACAACCAACAGAAGTGGCAATATGGCTTGTTTAAAATAACTCAATAACACAAGCATAGTCTTAATATTTTTATACCGGCCTTGTTCAAATATGAATAATGAAAATGTGAAAAGCATCGGTTTGATACAGGATCCTTCGGAAATGGTCCTTGAGGCTTAAATGGGCCCCAGGGCCAGCTCTAGCAGTTTTGCCGCCCCGGACAAAAATGGAAAATGCCTCCCCTCTTCCTAAAGTAATAAATTATTGTTAAAAAAGGTAAATTGTGATCACATATATGTACACACTTATAAAACTTGAATAATTCTTGCGAAATAAACAAAAAATTACAAGAATTCCTTTTTTTTTTTTACTTTTAATTCTGAAAACTTTTTAATCATTTTTGTAAAATCAGTTTGTTCAGCTAATTCATGTTCGCTATCCAATATAGCAAAAACATTTAATCTATCTTGAAGAAGATAGTTGTGGATCCTAAGGAATTGTGTGTGTTTCTTAATTTTAATTTTGAAATTTCTTTTCTCCACTTACTACATTTATTAGCAAAAAAAATCAAAATTCTTAATGCAATAGTAAGATTTGGTGCAAATTCTAAATTTAAAAAAAGTTTTAAAGCTTCAGGGTTTTCTTTTTTTGCCTAACAAAGCCGGAACTGGCATTGTTTCCTCTACTAGATCAAACGCGTTTATATCCGTTGATTCTCCATCGATCAATATTGTTTCTAATTTTTTAATTTTTATTTCATTAACTTTAGGGATATCTTTTAAATTATACGTATTGTATAAAAACTTCAAACAATTGCTGTGAGTACTCAGATTAAATGTACATTCTAAGGTCTTAACTGCTGGATCAATCGTAAAAAAAAAATTTTAAAAAATGCCTAGAGTTTTATTTTAGGATTTTCCACCGGGTCATCTCGGGCTTCCTATTTAAAATTAAAATTTCTTCGTCAAACTCTGGGATGTGACTGTATCATCTCTAAGTTAGCAGGGATATATAAGTCTCATCAGGCACTCCTCTTGCATCTCAGATATTTTATAGAAAGTGATATCCTATCGAAGATCCTTCAAAGAATTTTTTGAGTTCCATAGCAGATAATAGACCTTGGAGTTTTGTCTGCAATAGCTTACTTTATACACTTATGCAATTTAAGATTTTATACCAAATAATAATGGCGTACATAAACTTGAATTTTTTAAAAGAGTTTATAATAATCCGTCATCTTTTATAGAGTAGTCAATTTCAGCATTATTATAAACACAAAATAAAGTATCAAATATTTCCTTAAGCTATCCAACTACGTTTGGATTTTTCAAATACGTACAAACGAATGCTTTTTTTAATAGTTAGGGTCAATTAGCACGCATGAAATTTTCTTAAGAATATTATTACAATAAAAAATGACTTCAATGCAATATTTTGGCAAAAAATGAATATAGAATTATGTATTTTCCAAATATTTTCTTCTTTTATGGAAAATGCTTCTGTAATAATAATATTTTACCTACATATAGCTCAGACATCTGTACAGAACCTGAACTAAGATTTTTGAAATATACTAATTAGAGGTGGATTTATCCATCCTTTAATACATCCGAGTGGAGAAATTTTAACGGAAAAACACTCATAATTATTTCAATTGGTAATAACTCTGAAAATAATGTGAATTTTTCAAAAGCCGTCGTTCAGGCCTTCTGGAGAAGTCTTAGCTATATATAAGCAAAATATTGTTATTATAGAAGCATTTTTCATAAAAGGACAATGTTTTCAAAAAAGGTAATTCTAAGTTCCTTTTTTGCCAAAATATTGAATTTAAATAATTTTCTTATTGTAATAATATTCTTAAAACAATTTTATTAGTGTATTCTAATCTGAGTGACATTAAATATTCGTTTGTGCGTTTTTACAAAATCCCGGTTCCGAACGTAGTCGGATACCTTAAGGGTTTTATAAACTTTATTCGGCTTTCCCAGCTAGTTACACTTAGTGGATTTAAAAGTTATGCCCTTGATTTATTTTGATAATATGGCACATAAAAAAATTGAAGAAAAAAAACCCATTTTTTTTTGGTCCATTTTAAAAAAAATTACAGCAGAAGGCTTTTGCCTTTTCCTTAACGATGAAATTTTAAGAGCGGCTACCAGTCACGTGAATTGTAACGTCCCAATTCTAGACTGTACTTCTGATTTTTTGCCTCTCATATTGTCTTTGCTATCATAGGCTTGCCCCCAAATATCTAGCAAACTTAGATCTAATTTTTTAAATTTCTCAAATATTAAATTTGAAAGTTCTTTTCTAGTCAATACAACTGGAAGAAAACCTAAAAACTCTTTAATGAATTTCACTGGTAACTTCATTAGGTTTTGATTTCTCAGTACATACATATTGTACCAAAAATATCACTTGATAGATCTTACTGGCATCACGAGTGCAATCTAAAATTATCGAATAAATTTAGATAATCGAATATTTTAAAAAATATTTGAATTAGATAGGAGAAATATATAAAATAGCTTATAGACCGTTTTGCTTTGTTGCAAAAATTTGAATTAATCAAAAATGGGTTCATTTGAATTTAAAATCGATATGTTTGAGATTTTTCCAAATCTTATCGTAATTTTAAAACAGAAAATATAAAAAGCCCCTATTTTATTTTCGTCGAAATTTAAATTGGTAACTACGTGGGGTAAGACATTCTAATAAAGTAGTATTTTCAAAATTAAAATGATGACGGCGGAATTTAACATTTAGCTTTTTTTTTCAACAAATCCACATATATATATATATGTATATAGCATTCACAAAAGATAGAACTTATTTATTTAAATTTCAACTCAAAGATATTTTACTTTTACAACTTCCCACAGAAAAAAATGCTTTCGCAAATTTCATAACAAAACCCTAAAACTAAAACTAATAAAAATACTTTAAAAATATATTACAGTATATTTAAAATAATCATAAGAAATACGTTATATTTCTCTTTCCAAAATAAAATTCTATTTTTTAGTTAACACAAAAAGTACTATCACTTAAATAATAGCACATGCAATAATATAATAATAACAAATAATATAACTAAATTTATCTCTCTTTAAATAAAAAAAAAAGAAGAAGAAAAACAGTGAAATAAAACATCGAGATTACTGACCTAATTCAAACTTTGAATATTTAGAAAGAATTTTTAAAAAAATTTTAAGAAAGAATTTTAAAAAGCTTTTATCTTTGAAATTCTAAGATTTAAGAAAGAATATTTTTATTTATTTCTCTCCTTCGACTTTTTTAAGGTCACGTAAATAAAATGCCCCTTAATAAGAGAGGAATATATATGGTCCCTCTTTAAAGAGACTGGTACCAGTATAAAATTGTGCCTTATTTGGAGGTGTACCTCACTAGAAGTGTATTATTTTCAGTTTTTAAAAATACAAAATAATTCGAAAATAAAGACAAATGTAAAAGAAGGAATTTCCCATTTCAGCAAAGACACACCCTATTCGACAAAGAGTCTGCTGGTTGTAGAAATCCCAAGCATTTATTTTAACTAAGTAACTGCATTCAAGACTAAAATAAAACATTTCTTGTGGCTCTCTATCTTTGAAAATCTCCTGCTATCCCTGTCCCTTTTTAGCTAGCTGAGAATGGACGTCTTATTAGACTTTCATGATTTATCATAAGCTCAGACCTCGAACCCTTCAAGTTGCACCATAAAAGGAAACTGACTTTAAACATACAGAGTATAAAACTAGGAAATTGGATACATCAAATGAAATACCAAATTCACAATATTTCTGAAAATATGTCAAATTTTTTCGTAACAAAAAAAATATATTTCAACTTCGATCCAAATGCCGCCCAGGACAGGGGTCCGGTTTGTCCGGCCCTAGAGCCGCCCCTGTGGGCCCAGTTTGAAAGTTATTTTTACTTTCGGATTTTGTAAGGATGTCACCAAAATTACCTCTATCTGAAGAAGATATATTAATTGATTCTTCACATTCTTTAGAATATTTGTTATATTCTACTTCTGTAGACTTTGACAGACCATGCGCTTCAAAATATTCTAAAAATATAATAAAATTAAATTGCTTTATATTCTGGATCATCAGCCAACCTATAAAAATAATCATTCAAGTCCTATTAAATCTCTAATTGTTTCTCACTGAAATTAAGACGTGAGAAATTTATTATAGAAGTCTCGATAAATACTCATATTTTTAATGCGAATGTTCTAATATGCAAATATTGTAATTAATACATTTTTGTTCTTAAATTATTTTTCTGTTATTTGTTAACTGCCATTGTAAGTTGATTCGAACACAATTAGCTAACGTAGCAAATACACATAACTCAAGTGTCTTTCATGCAGATTGATTCTATATATTGTGAAACATTCTTATATGTAACATGAATGCTCTTATTCATTCATGAATATTCTTACATATAACATGACTTTATATATTACAATATATAAAAACATTACAAATTACACTATTTGATCTAAAGGCTACACAGTACTCTTTTTCAAAAAACCTTTTGGAGGCAGTAATATTAAAAGCAGTGGCTTAGCGAGGGGGTTCCATGGCCCCTGGTGGCATACAAAGAAGAGCGGTGGCAAGTACTATGGATATTATCATAAATATATTTGTAGAAAAAAAATCGAGAAAAGTACCTATTAAACACAAAAGTACCTAATACTCTTAATTAATAATTTTTTTTTTACGTATATCTATGTGTAATTATTTCAACACTTTCAAATAAATTTGGTTTATGTGATAATTTTTACTTATTTTTAAAAAAGGGGCACTCGAAGGAATTTTGATACAGAGCCCACTCAGGCCTAGCTACGCCAGTGGGGGTGCAATGAAAATTATGACTCAAAATTGGGTCGTAAATATGGAAAGTTTGAGAAGCACTGTTCTAATAGCTAAACTCATAATTAAAGTCTGTTTTCTAAATTCTCTTGTTGGATCTGTGGAATTAAACATCATTAATTGCTTCATTTTACCAAAACAGCTGATAATTGATTCAGAGGTCTCACCGCATTAAATAATTTCTCACAAACTCTTCGATTCAAAAAGTGTACTTTTATATCTAATGCCGATGTGTATATATACCATCAAAATATTGAGCTATTTTTAGTGAAAAATATCATTGACTTAACACCTTCTTTTGCATGAAATATTTGAAACTTAACTCTTCCAGATTTCCTTTAGTAGGCTGATCCTACATTTTGCAAATCAGGCCGTATCGACGCACTGATGCTGGATGCCAATGGGTATTCCAGATTCTAAAAAATAACGCATTTAAGATTAATTCATCAATGAATAAATGTTAGTTCAAAAAACTAAAAATGCATGCTTTTGTTGTAGATCGAACTAAAAAATGAAAAATAAATTATAGTTAAAAAAAATAATTAAAAAACACACTTTTATGTTTAATAGAACTAAAAAGTAAAAAACATAATTCTTAATATGAGATTAAAATGATTAACAGAAATTTAATGTCATTAGGGTAAAAGCGTGGGGTGCTTTGTACTACATTTTTACACTAACTCAGCATTTTGGGATAGAAGTAGTAAAAAATTATAACAATTGATGTAGAGCACCCCACGCTTTTACCCCAATAGCATTAATTTTCTCGTTAATCATTTTATTCTTATATTAAGAATTGTTTATTTATTTTTACTTTTTAGTTCAATTAAACATGAAAGCGTGTTTTTTAGTTTTTTTATACTATAATTTATTTTAATGTAAACCTTCGCATAAAAGTAGTCTGTACTCCACTGGATGACAATGGAGTAAGTATTAGTGAAATTATTGTAAAAAACGTTCCTGGGACTCAGGGGATTGGTGACAGTTTCAAGCCCAAAACATCCACAAACTCTGGTGTTCCAACAATGAATCACTTAGGTAAAGCTAAGAAACATCAGTCATCTTAGGTAAAGATGAAATAGTAACAATATACAAATAAAATCCCTGATAGAAACTGCATTGAAAGAGAGGACAAACCCCAGAAGAGCTTTTTGAGTAGTTTTATTCCAATTAAACTTTGATCGCATTGTAAAAGACAGTGTGATATATTACAGATGTAAATGAACATGATTTCTTGGTCACAGCTAATGACATAATTTTTTCCCTAGAAATATGCTTTTAACTGCTTATCATTCAAATACTTGTGAATGTGACTGTTGGTCAGTTTGCTGAAGACCTGTGCTCTTTACCCTTGAGAAAATGTCATGTCACTAAACCGCGTTTCTTGAAAATGGATATCTTTCTTTACACTTTGTGCACAGGGAAGCTATAAGGCAGCATTCCAAGGCTAACGTGATTGAGCCACAGGAATTATAATAGAAAATCGGGTAAACCATGAATGTCCTTCATGAAAATCTTAAGTCTATGTGGAAGAAAGGAAGAAGCACATCTAATTTTGCATTTGACAAGAATTCCAATACTTTCTTGTTGTGATGGAATGATAGTTGTACTGTCACTGTTGTCTTCACAACCTCTTCAAGTCAGTAGAATCTCCACGTCTAGTATCTTTTGTACATTTAATCGAATAAAAGTTAGAACTTCAGTTGGAGGTAATCTTTGTCACATGTTCCATCACACTCGCGATAATATTAATGGAATTAGAATCTATTTGTTCTTATGTTCATTTATGGTATGAAATTTTATCATATAGAGAGATAAAAGGGTATGAATCTAGGTGCAATCACATTACCTTACTATATATTTTCAAATATCAATTTATTTTCGCATTTTACTCTTTTATAAGTTTGGAATTGCATATACTTTTCTTTTTTCTACTACTTATATGTTGCAGAAATCAAAGTGGATAATTAGGTCTCTTTAATCTAGTAGGAATGAAGTTTACCTGAAAAATTCTGTTTTAAAAAGGTTTAAACGAATTTAGTTGGTGATATTGCTTTCTTATGGATTACATTAAAATTTGGACAAAGTACCACATTTCAGCCTTCTTTTGGAAACTCATTATGATGTTGATTCAGCTATATAAAAGTTTAAATGAATGTGTAAATTTCTTTAAATCCGGTAGAGAATGTCTTACTATAAGACATTCTCTGCAACTCTTCCCTTATCAACATTAAATAATAATACTTGTCTTTTGAGAGTAAAATATCATCGGCCTAGTTATCTGAATGCGTAATTCCTTCTGGAGTGCTAATTTGATATATAAGTGCTACGTGCCAAGTTGTTTATGTTCACCAAGATGGGCGTAAACATTACAATACGGTTACCTTGATATTTTTATCGTGTGGTAATGTGGTTGTCATGAGGATAACGTATATTACAGTTAATTTTTATTGTTTTTTTTCGCGGTAGGCCCTATAAATTTCAGATGATTTTAATTCGATTTCTTTAAAAATGTTACCATTTCCATTGCTTTTGTTCTTCAAGTTACTATTTCAGTTTTCCGTAGTATTTTGTGCTGTTTTCGAATATGGATATTTCTAATTTGATTGGTGAGTACCAGAATATATTTTGAGTGCTGTGCTTTTGATTATTGCTATAAATCGCACTTTTCCACTTTATTTTACCTTTTAGTAATACTTTTTTAAACGTTCTTTAATCGATGAAATTCATTGAAGGAACTCGCAGTTTTTTGAATATTGCAAGTTATCAGCACTTATTAATTGATATTCATTATTAATTTTAATACATATTATTTTATTTATAATATTATATAATATAGTAATTATTATATGTAATAATTGTTTTTTTATATTATTTATTTATAATAAATTTTTTATCTTACTTTTTATAAATATTCAAATGTTATTTATTTCTAATTATTATTATGTAAAAATTTTATGAAAACTATCATATATCATAATTACTATTAAATTATATTATATGATAATAATATATTACATAATATT
>BMAV01014783.1:50859-67341 GCA_019973955.1 Trichonephila inaurata madagascariensis
CGGCACCACTCCAAACGGAGGCGTCGATGGGTGCGCGTCAAGGGCAACACACGTAATGGGCGCCACGATCACCAAATGTCCTTCAGCCAGGCACCTTCGTATGGTTCGAGAAGACACAGGGGCCCCTAGTGAAGGTGCTACCTGTGCCTGGATGGCAGCCGATGAAGCAGTTGACTGTACGCATGCATTTCTTACGATGCGGTGGTTTTCTCGACGACTGGTCTGTCGAGGGCGTCCTGAGCCTGGTCTTCGTGTAAATGACATCTCTCGGGTCCACTGTTCACAGCACAATCAGAGTGGCCTAATTGACGAGCTACTCGCCTAGCTCACCACCCAGCTTCCCTCATGCCGATGATTCTCCCTCTCTCAAATTGCGACAGCTGCTCACATTGTCTTCGAAAACGGCGTAATGGCATGTCTACCACAGATCTTGCTTTGTAAACGATTCAGCACACTCAAACAAGGTTTGGTTACCTGTTTTAAACTCCACGACGACGTTAAATGCCCCCTACCGGCTATACGTAATGTACAATCACGCTGTATTTCTAATCATTTGCATATCTCCCCGACATGTATCTTCATGCCAAGTTTCTTTGCGATCCCGTAATTATTTCTTGGTGCGCTAATTTTTTTGTCCATGAGTGTACATAGGAGAAACAAAGTGCTCACCCACTTTTTCCAAACATTCCACTTAATTTATGCACTTATTTAGTGCAGTAGAACATCATTAAGCTGATCTAATTGAGATTCTTCTGTGGATGAAACAAAATAACATATATAATATTAACCTAAGTACACAACTAACTATACTCTATACTTGTATTTTAATGTAGGCCAAAGCAAAATGGTAAAATCATTGTGCAAAAGAGGAAATTTAAGATCAATACATTACTTTTATAATATGTGTGAGGTATAAAAAAGAATTATTTTGAACATGAAGTTTTTTGTATTTATTCATTAAGAATTTATTTTTAAATAGAGCTGTTCGGATTTGTGAGGTTTTTATTGTAAATATTGTTAGCAAAAGAAAATCACAAGTAAGTAAAGAATATTAATTTTCACACATGCCTATCATTTCCATTTGCTTAGAACAGGCCTGGCTAATCCAAATAGTTTCACGGGCTACTTTGATGACACTTAACATTACAGCGAGCCACACTTTAGATAAACATGTCTAAAATAACGTAATACAGATACAAAATGAATAAAACTTTATTATTATGTTTAAATGTAATTAACCCTCGAGTCTTGATTGATGAATTTTTTTTTATCCTTTCTTTTACTTAATTTTTGTAAATCTATTTTGATGTTCGACGTTGCATGTTGTAGTTGGTTTTCTAAATTGACACCTATTTATAAAGCACATGATTAATTCTTTAAATTTTATCTCCAAAGAAAAAAGTGTTTCGCAAACATATGGGGATCCAAAAGTACTTACAACTATTAGTGCAAAACATCTTAAGTTGGAATATCTATCGGATGTAATGTGTAAGTACATTAAAAATTCATTTTTGATGTGGACGGAAAAATCTGTTTCATTTCATTGTTACATTGTAGCTCAATTAACTCCATTTGCAGAGTTTTAAGAACGCTATTCCCGTCAACATGAAAAATACAACCTTTACTGCACTTTTCATTGTGGTCCGTTTTTATTCGAAAAGCACAGCGCCGCAGGGTTTGCACACTGTCACGGTCAACGATACGCTTTATTATTAGAGCAATCCGTTTTTCCGGCTCTTCAGGCAAGACGATGTGATACAACCACAGTGTTTATGCACGATAGTGCTCCTCCACACATTGCTCGTTGTGTGAAACAAGTGCTCCCCCCGCCATTTCGATGGTAAAAGAATCATCAGCCGGCATTTTCTCACAGCTTGGCCTCCTAGATCTCTCTACTTGAATTATTGCGACTTTTGGCCGTGATCTCATCATATCTCTATTCGCCTTAAAGAAAAAGATAGAACGCCATGTGCGTAACATACCCCAGTTCATGCTTCTTTCAACAGTCGAACATGCGATTTTACGCCTCCAAATGGTAGAAGTCAATGGTGGGCAGCATATCGAGCATGTTTTGTAAACTTTTGTAGATTATTTTTGTTCTTAATAAAGCTATGATATGCCACCAAGGGGTGGTTTTTGAAACTCATTGTTTTTCCCTCTCGATAAAATTACCATCACTTCATTTTGCCAGTACCCAATTTTCATGCAATTCCGCTGTATAGTTTTTGCTACAGACTGCTCGAAAATTTCAAGTTTAATTATGGACACCCGGTGTATATTGGCCCAACGACACATTATATAGCGATAAGTGTTTGTCTACGTAACGTAAGTAGTTTAATGCGTGCATGGTTTTGTTTAAATTACATAAGAAAATTTGCAAATTATGTATAATTTTACAAAAAAAAGTCTTGCATAATGGATAGTTATTATGTTGCCTAAGAATTATGCAAATATTCAGAGTCCAATTCCTTAAGCGTACACATGCGTATTTGCAAAGCTGGGACCGTGGAGGAGATATAAACGCATGAAAGTTAGCGATTTGTGAGCTCGTACTTCTCCACGACATATGCCGTATTTCTCACAACAGTTGGGTAAATTTTATAAGGTATCGGGCAAAATGAGAGCAGCCACGATCGTATGGATGATAGAATGAGATGGAAAATTGTCGATAGCTAGAGGCAGGCCAATCTCAAGAGCGTGTGGCTTCAGAGCTCAATGTAACTTCCAGTGTCGTCTGCTGTTTGTAGAAACAATTTCAGGACCCTGGATCCATATGAGGAGACCTCGGCAGGTCAACCAATATCTACTACGACGAATGGGTATCGCAATTAGCACTTTAGTTGCTGCAACACAGGACTACTACAACTTCACAACTGTCATGTGAGTTGTTTACTGCTACTATTACGCAAATTCACAGTCTGCAGTTGCCCGACGGCTTCATGAAAGAGAGCAGCATTCCAAAAAAACAAACAAAAAAACCGTTGTATTTAACAATGGATCCTTGACTGCTATAAGGTATGGAGAGGGGATCTCGCAGCCATGTTTTTGACATTTCAGAGGCACAATTGGTCGTGAGGTGTTAATGGACATCAATGCCCGTCCACATAGGGCTTAATAGGTTGATGGTTTCCTGGAAAGTGATATTCGCACGCATTGTATTGGCCAACCAAATCTCCTGATAGTAACCCTACGGAGTAGGGTTTTTATAATTTTTATTATTTTTTCAAATTTTTTAATAATTTTTCGCGTGCCGCTGTTACAACTCAGCCGTTGGCCACCCCTGGCCTAATCAAAGTGTGAAATGTGAATAGTTTCATACATTGCTGGATAGTTTTAAGCATTATATACAATGCCTAGGCATTCTATATAGAATGCCAGATTTCAAACTTTTCTAGTAATATATATATATATATATATATATATATATATACTAGCTGACCCGGTCACGCTTTGTTGTAGCTTTTATGTAATACGCTCATTTAATATTATTCTAAGCTATTTAATTCAGTCACAAATTAATATTCGCTAACGATTTCGGAGAGTTGAAATTATGCATAAAACACCATAATGTTTTTTATTTTACATTTTATTCATCTCCTATTTGATTACAGTATAATGCAGGAATTACTTACGAATTTGTTAAGTAACAACACAAATGACGTGAATAACGGTGATTTTTAGCAGTTTTTAATATTATTTTTATCATTTTAAATTAGAACAAAAAATAATTTTATTATAATTAATAGAGCTATTGTGCGAACAATATTTTTCGGTGACCTGTCTTTTCCTAACTCAAATTGATTTGACTGTTTACCCACGCTTTAGCATGCAACATGCGAGAAACACAATTTTTCTAAGTCCAAGCCCCAAATGGACATTGTTCGGCTTTGAGATTTATTTATGGTCATCGCGAAAGCCAAACGAATCGTTAATGGAGCCTTTGGAATGGTATTGGAGATTCTGACGGTATCAGTGGAATAAATTGCTACAGGACGATTTCTCTTTTAAACTTTACATTCAAAATAGTTGCTTCAAAAATGTTCCGGTAATTCTTTTGATGACCAAACGCGTGTACCGTTTCATTATCTAGGTGGATTTAATTTACGCAGAGAATAACCAGTGAACGAATCTTCAACCGAAGATTGTGTGGTGGCATTCTCCTTTTAAATCCAGAGAATTCAAAAACTCGAAAATTTAGAGTTTCGTTTTTTCATCGCGACAATAGTGCGATTAATTTAAAAGACTGCAGATCACATGGTAACATTTATTTCATCAACATCAAAATATTTTCTGCCCAAGTAACAGGATTACAGAGATAATCATTATCTAGATAATTATTCAATACATCCACACACAGGAAAACACTATTTTGTCTGAACAACAGTACAGAAATTGTCTGGCAATTTGATACATTATGTATTGGGATGCAGTTCAACTCTCTTTACCGTATCTAATATCCAACACTTAGAAAATATTTGCGCAGATTGATCATCTTGCAATTATACTCGCATGTTTATGGTCAAGCGAAGTGTCCCGACGTTTCGCCATAAAAACGATTGTTTTAAACATGCGTTAGTCTCGTGAGCAAAAGCACTCTATGTAATGCTTCGAGAGAATGTTTTTGTGTCATGGTACATTTATGTGATTATGGTTGAACTACTTTGCAATACCGTAGCCATTCCGCTTTTTTTTCTAAGGTACACATTGCGTTTGATTTCTTATGAATGTCTAATGACAGTTTGAATGCTGTGAATATGCATCTAATAAAGTGGCAATAATTCCTGAAGATGCAATTGCCAATGCAGTTTTCTATTTGCGATCGTATGTTCACTATGTTCACTAGGATGTGGGTGTAAGTTCAGCATCTATAGGGAATGAAAATCTGGACGTGGGACTCGAACGCAAAGCCATGCTGCCTCATTCAGACAACTTCCAACATAGTTAGGATAGTTTCTGAAATCTGAATCAAGATTCTCGTTCCCCACTTCGGTGCCCACTTCTGTTTCCCTAGTTCTGCAAGTTTAGTCCCTGAAAGGGGAGGGGGCATTATGGTCGTCCGTCATTATCTGGCAAAGTTACGAGAGTTTCTAAAATATATTTCAGAGTCTTGTTTCCCACCCAGAAAAACAATTGTGTGTGGAAAGCACATTTCACACACCAAGAATTTTAAGGTAAGCCTCTGCCATGGTTCACGTAAAATACGGTCGCTTGGCATTATTTGGCATAGTTACGCAAAGTTACGATATTTTTGAGAAGTGATTCGAAAATCGGATTCCACACTTCGAAATACGCCGGGCACTCACTTTTTATGCATTTTGGTCAACAATATCCACTTCCGCAGATACACGTGCATTGCGACATTTTGAGAATTTTCCCGGGTTCTTCACATTTCCGGCAATAAAAAAATTATGACGTGATTAATTCAAATAAAAACTATCCTATATTTTAAGTTGGATGAAAAGACACATAACATGTAAAGTTATATTATAATCGGTTGAGTAGTTTCGGAGTTCATCGCGGACAAACATCGTGACACGCAATTTTTATATATGTCGCAGGGAAATGGCGTAATTAGGAATTTTATCAAATCTATAAGAGAGATAGATGATCACTTGACGGTGGATGTTAAAATAACTTCTCTTCAAGGTAATTTCCCTGATGAAAGTAAGTGATTTTATCCAATCCCTGAACTGTTTCAGTGAAATGATGAAATGAACTAGTCAGGATTTGCATTGGCAAAATGCTATACAGGGGGGAGGGGAGACACCTAGGGGGTCGAGTCCTTATACTTCCTAACCATACAGGTAGTACTATTGATACCCTAAATATCAACTCCTTATCTTAAAAAAAATGGCACTATAGGATTAACACAGGTATTGATATTTTAGTGCGTAAGCAACCAAAAGGAAAGATGTTAACGCCAAAAAATACCAGCCTAATCTCCTAATTATTTGTTAATTAGTCTCGAATAAATAATTTGTATTTCATTGACTATTGTTGTATTACTTATTTCTACGTTTAATAATGCACCATATTTGCTAAGTAAACACTTTTAAACTCTTGACAATATTATTTCATCATTTTATTGAAATAGTTTAGGGATTGGTTCAAATCCCTTACTTTTATCATGGAAATGACCTTAAAGAGACATTATTTTAACATCTACCGTCAAGTGATTATCTCCCTTAGAGATTTTATGAGATTCCTAATTTCATCATTTTCCTGCGACATACATAAAGATTGTCGTGAGTTCTCATGCACGTGGTCCTCCCCCCTTCCCCACTACTTAAGAACGTTGTTTGATAAGAGAACCTTGTTTTTTGAAGAAACCACATGATGAACACAAATAAGCAGTTATACAGGACTGTTGTGAATACTGTAAGGATTACTTGATCATGCCATGATGTATCATGAATGTTAACAAAGAAAATTCAATAGTTAATTATATTATCTTACAGAGCGAATGACTTAAGGCTGTTTTCGCCATATGTACGAAAGCGTGAACTTGACGCAGAGCACATTTTCAGACAGAAAAAAGGCCTCAATTTTTATAAAAATGTGTGACATAGTAACTCATGCATTTGTTTATAATATAGTGTTTTTAAAATTTCAAAATATTTCATAAATAATTAGATTAGTTATTCCTCTTAACATGTGAAGGGATAGCTCATTTAGCATTACGATACAGAGGGAAAAAATGCAAAACACATTTTATAAAAGAAAAAAATGTGTCAACTCGGATAAAAATCAGTAGTATGATAAAATAAGCAATTCTCTACAGGATAGTGTAGCCAGAATATAATATTAATGTTTGTGTGTGTGTGTGAGTACTTTTATATCTGAAAAAATTTCCGAATTCGGCCCCTGTTCTTTAACATTAGCCGAAGATAGTCTTCAGAAAATTTTTTCAGTAAACTTACTTGAAGATTGTATTACATCGTTAAAGCTTAGCTTCACTGCGTGGAAATTTCATTGAAAGAATAGTGTAACGTAGATCGGGGCTCGAGGATTTTATGCTATTGGTCTCAAAGAGCAAGGCAGTTCTTCAGGAGCGATAAAAATTTATTGTCGAAAAATTATCCTTAGAAATGCAGAATACAACAGTAATATTTGCAAAATAAATCCCAGAAAGTCTTCACGCCTTCTACAGCGCTCAGACACAACTATCAGTGTCTAAAATACAAGGATGTTAAAGATATTCACAAAAACGAGCTCGTCCTACACAAAAGTCGAAATAATTATTAATCGCGTTTGTCGACTCTTCGATGGTCAAGGCAATACTAACTAGTTTCGGAGAGCGACTTCCTATTTATAGTCTGCAAGGATTTTTCTCGTAAAATCCATATCGTTACGTCACAGATCATGATATTAGTAGATTTCTCCAGTAATTTCCAGTAGCTCCATACGGTCGCCAACTCGTCAAAAATGTTGGCTCTCTCGCCAACACTTCGCCAAGTTTCCATTAAATCTCCTTTATAATGTAAGGAACGGTGTTGCTTGCGAATATCACAATTTTAACATAAAATAAATACACAACCGAAAGTAATATCAATGTGTTACACAACAAGATATAAATTATATTCACACTATTTTTTAAGTATTCAGTACACAAAATTCGTAACAATTTATATATATATATAACAGTGACCAAAATTGTGGAAATTTTTTGGAAAAAATCTATTTTAAATGTTTGAGGGATCATAACACAAAGTTTTTTTTTTAAAGTAATACTAGAAATTTATTTATATTACTGGAAAGATCATTTTTAATCAAGGTATTTTTTAAAATTTTTATGAAGGAAATGTTATTAGGACAAAAAAGTTCTAAAAAAAAATAAAATTTTGAAATACCGTAAAATCCGGCGTATAACGCGCACCGGTGTATAACGCGCACCTATACTTTCAAGCTAAATTTTTTAATGTTTAGGTATATTCGCCGTATAACACGCACCCCCTTTTTAACGAAGAAATCTGAAATATATTAGTATACATTGTTTTTATGTTTTGAAGTTATTTATTCCAGGTATTGTCCTAGACTTTTGAAAAAATAGTATACTTCTAGAACTACAACTGTTCTTGTTCATAAGACAAGTCGTTTCTTTTAAATAAACAGTGTTTCGATACATCTAGAAGTAAATTTTTTTGTTTGCCCCTCCTTTTTGTTATTTTTAAGGCTATCGTTCTTATACCTGGCGTATAACGCGCACCCTTAAGCTTCGATCTTATTTTTTGTGTTAAAAGTGCGCGTTATACGCCGGATTTTACGGTACATAGAAAAAATGAAATGTATGAATAATCTGAGAATGTCTGTTAATACTTAGATAACTTTTAGCTTTAATTACGGCTTTACAACTTTTCATGACGTTAAATAACTTTTTAAGTTAATTAACTACATGGAAATTTATCAGCTCTTATAATGTGAAGCCATGATTTCATTATTGCATCTATTAATTGGGCTCTACTTTAGGTTGTTTCTCATTTACGAATTTCTTAGTCCCTCCATAGATTTTCGATGGGTTAAGATCTGGGTTATTTCAAGTAGAGTATATATATAATAAGATTATCTTGAAATCACTATTTGCACATATAGTGTCTCATGTTATGGAACTGAATCCTGTTGAAATATAAATGCTTGATTTTCTTGGAAAAGGTCATGTGTGGAAGGCTTAAGTTATCGCTCAAGTATTTCCTAAATGTATTTTTGGGTCTTTATATTTCCATTTATCACACAAACTCTGACTACATCTTTTGATGTCGAGCTACCTCATATCATGACAATAACTGGGTTTTTCACTGAAGGTGCGTTGCGATCAGGATGAATATCTTCGCAAATTCTTCGTTTTATGTATTTTAGGCCATCACTATTAAAAACAGGGAGATTTTGCTTTCATCATTCCATATAACACTATCTCATTCCTCCATTGTCCATTAACATGAGTTTTAGCCCAGTTAATTTTTTTTAAATCTTTGTTTGAGAGATAACAAAGATTTTCTCGTGGAATTCTATCATTCAGGCCTAATTTCTTCAGTCTGCGTTGAACACACCTCGCACAAAACTTTACATTACACTATGATTATTGATTTTCTTCTATCACGTATGCTGTCTTTAAATTTTCCGACGGTCAATTTATATTGTGTGTCATTTCCTGCCTTTACCAGTTTTGTTTTGAAGTGATTGAGTTTCCTTGTGTCTCTCTTCAAAAATTTCGAAACATCACACCTGGTGAAATTTTTAACAACATCTGATTTCTTCATAACTGTAGATTTGATCACGTAATATCATTATTTTACATCGCTTTTTGGGGAGAGGGGGGACCGGCTAATTCTTTGTCCCATTTCTATAATTTTATTATGTTTTACGAGCTTACTAAAGGAAAGAACTCAATGAAAAAATTTACTAACAATCACTTAAAACACTGAGAAATGTCCTTATTTGAACTCTAATAAATGATATCAAGAGTTGAATCCTATTGCAACTTGATTAATTTGTCTGTTTGGCTCTCTAAACTCTCAAGCTCCTTGGCTTCATTTAAATAGAGGAAAGCTACTTCATATCAAACTAAGCAGGCTGTGCTTCTTTTCTCTTATTTGGCTATATCTTTTGATAGAATAAAGACAATGAAACAAACTTTTTATAGCGTTGTATTTTAAGTTAAATTATCTTTCCAATGAAGTATAATTTTATGACAATATACTCCCCAAAACATATAGATATGAGTCAGTGGCGCACACAAGGGAGGGGTCCTGGGGGTCCGGCCCCCCCCCCAAAACCCTTGATTTTTTTCCAATTGACTATATAATTCTTATATAGAACATAAAATTTAATTAAATATTTGTTATTAATGATTAATTTTATTAATTAATGCTAATTATCTATTCAGTAATTAGTTTTTATTGTGTTTTGTTCCCGAAAATCGACAAAATCAAAAGGAGCCTGATACAAGAATGGTGAACTTTCGAACCCGGACCCCCCCTTGAAAAATTCCTGTGTGCGCTACTGATATGAGTCCTAGTAGCTTACACCGACCCTTCTTCTCCCGTTACATTCTAAAAAACAAGTAGATGAAAGCGCTGATGGTTATTCTCTTTGGCAGTGGTCTTCAAATTGTATTTCAGTGAACCCTGGGATTCCACGAGTCACAATAAAAAAATCGAAAAGAAATTTATAAATGTATATGCAAAATGGATTCACGTTCTCTATGAAGTTTATGGGCCCACAAAAATTTAAAGCTCATCCCTATCATTAAGAAACTGAAAATTTTATTTATACATAATTGTTTTATTTTGCAATACTTTTTTAACTTTATTATAATGAAAGAATATTAAAACGTTTTATCTTTATATACACTCTATAACAAAAAATAAATAAACAAAATTAAAAAAATGACGCACCAAGAAGGAGATGCCCGATTGTAATGAAATTTCGTATGAAAAGACATTTGTACCGAACATGCAAATGATTAAAATTTAGTGTCCAATGAATGAATAGTGGGAGCTACAGGCGCATCGGAACTGCATACTCAGCAGGTGTCTATAAGAAGCGATTTTCAAGCTGATGGTCAAAATTTCTGTTGCAAAGCGATTCTGAATGCCTTTCAACGACTGAAAAAATGCCTCAACGCAGGATTCGAGCTCATTACGAGCAACTGTCAGAGTTTGAAAGAGGTTGTATCATGGCAGGTTTGGCAAATTGGAGAATCGCTTGTCATATGGGTCGAAGCGATGCGGCCATTAGAAGATGCTGGCAAGAATGGGTGGACAGTGGCAGATTTCAGCATCATGATGGTAGCTGTCGACCTAGGGCCACAGCTGATCGAGAGGACAGATTGAATGTCAGATCAGCTGTCACAGCGTCTGATTCATCGTTATCAACCATCAGACGTGACGAGTGTCCAACATTATCATTCATAGATGGCTGAAAGAGCGAAATTTACGCTCGTATCGACCTCTACACCACATGCCACTCACGCCTACACACTATTGAGCCAGATTACAGTGGTGCTTGGCTCGATCAGGTTGGAATCATGCCGAATGGGGACGTATAGTATTTAGCGACGAATAACGCCTCTAACTGTGTCCTGACGATCTTGACAGCCGGACTCCGTTGGACGTCATTAGAGGCACACTTACAGCTCAACTGTGCGTCGACGCCATTCTGAGAACTGTTTTTATACCGTTCCTTTCGAAGTACCCTGGTCTTATTTTTCAGCAAGATAATTCCAAACCACATACGGCACGTGTTGCTATGAATTGTCTTACAGCTTGTCAAAAGTTTCCTTTGCCATCCAGATCGCCATATCTGTCTCCAATCTAGCATGTCTGGGATATGATGGGAAGACGGCTGCATCTACCTGGGAATGTCGATGACCTGTCCCGACAATTGGAGCAAATTTGGCAAGAAATACTTCAAGAGACCATCAGGGTGCTTTAGCACTCTATGCCACGTCGTGTGGCAGCTTGCATCCAGGCTAGAGGCGGGTCAACACTTTATTGAGATCGTTACTTTGTAACTATGTACAAATAAATCATTCAATTTCTCTGAAATTTTAATCATTTTTTATTCTGTACATAATATTTCCGCCCACCAATTTTTGTCTCTATCGGACAACTCGTTCTTGGTGCGTCGGTTTTTTTTTTTTTTTTTGGTTATAGATTGTATATATATTACCTACTAGATTGTGAATATTTTATTGTTTACTATCCCGGGTTCCACTAAATAACTTTATACTCGGGATAATAGCTTCTGTTGCTCCATATCCCACAAAAACTGTAGCTGTAATTTTATACTCGTTAGTACAACGTCTTGCAAAACTAAATAGTTTTCTAATGGAAAATGCCCCATTTCGTATTTGTAGAAAAATTGCCTACAGTAAAAGAGAGGGAACAACTTATCAACATATTCTACAGGGTGCGGCAAAAAAACTCGGACAAATTTCCTTTTAATTGGCGTTTTCGTGTTTCTTTATCTGACACTTTAATAATAAAATATTTTAAATATATTTCTTAGTTTTTACTTTGATTTATGTGTTTTTGATAATGTCAAGCAAAAGGTCTGCTATTTTAGAGTTGTTTCAGCAAGGAAAATGACAGTTCGTTTGCTGAATGTACCTCGGCAAAAAGTGTCTGATGCAATCAACCGTTTCAAAGAGCTTAGCAATGATGGTCGACGTGTACTGTAAACACTTCAAGGAATCATAAGGCCATCGGAGTGAGTTTTGGGGTTATTGGCGCAAGAGCCAATTTTGACTAAACTGCACCAAACACTCGTTAAAACAATAATAGAATAAAATCACTAAAAAGTTTAATTAAAGCATAGCGTAAAAAGGTAAAATCGAAAATTTTATTTAAAAGTCAATCCAAACAAATTTAAAAAACAAAGATTGGTGGGGGAAATTCCCCACCAAGGTAAAAAAGTATTGAAAAAAGTTTTTTTTTTTTTTAATTTTTAATTGGAAACATAACCATGTCTCTGTAGTAATAAAGTTTACCATCCCTTTTCTCATACCCTTGAATTGATTCCTGCAATTCCTCCTCGTCATATACTATCATGTCCTTTTCATCCGTTGCGTACTCGACAGGTGCTGATTTTCTAGGTTTATGAGGAGCCATCTTAATGTCTATTTTTGGTTTTAAGAGTTGGATGTGTTTTTAGGAGGACATTTTTTCCTACTGGGTTTTGAAGTTTGTTTTGCTTCCTGGGATGTAGCAGGTATGGTATTGGATGTAGTGGTGATAGTTTCAAGAACAGAACATGCAGTGGATGAGGAAGATGCACCAGAGATAAACTATTAGATATGGTGGGAGTAGTATCTGTTAAAGGAATAGGTGGCTGAGATTCTGATGACAATGTAACTGTGACAGAAGATGTGTATGGTAAGAGTTGTGCCTGAGTTGATGTAGAGGACTTAGTAACTGCAAGGACTGAGGAAAATATAGATGGCTTCGGAACGGATATTAATAGTTGCAGTAATTTTAAAGGTGGGCATACTATTTTTGTAATGGTTTCATCTGTTTGGGTTGTTGTCGTTGTAGTTGATGTTTTGGCAACCTGGGCATATGTTTGAGATTTTTGTGGGACTATTAATTTTCGGGCTTCAGGATACGAGATATTTTTATTAGTTTTGATTACTTGAATTTCTTTTTCAGTTCTCCACTTGGGGCAGAGTTTTGAATCGGCGGAATGGGCTTGAGAGCAGTTAATACATTTAAGCTCTAGAATGCAATCTATGGAAGCATGTCCAACATATGCATATCTAGATCAAGTAAGTTGACCGTGGCAAAAAGTTTGTGAGCGTCCGAACCTCTGGCACTTAAAACAGCGCCGAGGATTCGGAATGTATGGACGGATTTTACAATTCAAATATCCAGCTTTAATGGTTTGGGGTAGTGTGGGGCTGCTGAAAGTTAAAATTATGTGTTTGGTCCGTATAACATTTGTATCTTTTTTTATTGTGATTTTTCTGACCTGAATAACACCCTGATTGGAGAATCCCTCAAAGATTTCCGTTTCAGGGGTGGTCAACAGGTCAGGTTCAGAAATAACACCACGACATGAATTGAGGGTTTTGTGCGGGCTTATTGTTACTGAATTATTTATAAATGATTTCGCGAGAAGAAAGGACTTTGTTTGTACAGCAGACATAGTTTCTATAAGCAGATCCCCGGAACGTATTCGTTTTACGGATTTCGGTTCAACACCTATTCCGATGAGAGCCTTATGAATGGCAAAGGGCTATATTTTAGGCATGTCATTGTTCGGTAAGGAAATTATTAAAAATCTTACACGTGTAGCAGTATCGTCGATATTAAGGTTGGGCAATACAAGGCCTGGCACAGTATCATTGGATCCATAAGAACGCGTACACAACTTCGTACTGGCGTGCCTCCACCCACCACGGAGTCCAACAAGGGAGGCAGTGTGCCGGTCATCTGGCAAAAACCAGGCACGGCGCTTACCTGAAGTACACTCAGAATATAATGCTACAGCATCAGGGCAAGGATCCAATGGGTAAACCCGACACCCCTTATCTCTGAAGTACTAAACCTACAGCAGTGTCTCTTCGGGGATACCAAAGAGAGGTACCACCAGCCGATTGACAGGAGCTGGCTCACTCCTGCCACCTGTCTACAGTGAAGCGTGGGTCAAAGGGAAGGCAGAGGATCCCCAGAACACCATTTTCCTTCTTACAGGATGGTGCACACGGCAAACATGTGGGTTGGGAAACCAACGGTGTTAGTTAAAAATAAATAAAGCAACATAATCAAAATATTTTAAGAAGTGTACGAAAAAAAACTAAATTAACGCAATACAAAATGTGAAACAAAATATGTTAATAATAAATTGAATAATTTCTCTTAGGAAAAAACTAATCAGTGAATTGGACTATGTTTATTTCATAGTTTTTGTCTGTGGTCTGGACGTTACACTCTGTGATCTAGACGGGAAAAGAAAGAAAGGATAAATTGAATGACAAGAATGAGGGTCGAAAATAGAGAAAGATCATTAGGGTGCCCTGGGTTCGTGAAGCCCGTGTTTACCAAAGATAGTAAACCCCTTGGGAAAAGGAAAATATCACTAGAGGGTACCTCGGGATTGTAACACCCGTACTCCCCCAAAGAAGGTGGGCCCCCTGAGGGATAAGGCCATCGGAAAGAGTCCAGAGAAATCCGAGGGTTTCCATGAGACAGATCACTCTTGACATGGGAATAAGTGACAGATCAGTGAGGCGAATAGCAAAAGCGGAACTTAGACTGAAGTCTTACAAGTTGCGAAAAGTTCAGCTTCTCACTGGAAAAAACAAACTTGTACGGCTCCGAAGATGCTGACAACTTTTGAGACGGGCCGCAAGTCAACGCTGGGAGAGATTCCTTTCCACTCAAGAGAAGCTCTTTACGGTTCAACAAGTTCATAACTCTCAAAACGGTAGAATATGGCTCCAAGCACCTCGGTAGTTGTTGAACATCGCCAATATCCAAAGCCATGGTCAGGGGCGGAATTTGCGCGAGAGGAGTATATGAGAGGCAGGAGTATATGTTAAATCATAAAAACTGGTATGTTTACACATCTTTCACTAGTCTCCCTATTCAGGAGTGGGGTCACAACACAGACATTCCTTTCACCCATACGATGTCCGTGTCAGCTATTCAAAGAGGAACAGGGGTAATAAGTATTTCTGGAACATATAGAACCACAGGAGATATTTTATTTTTGTCTTGAGTATAGTTACTATAAGTTAAAATAAACACTTGTGATCGTCAACAGTAAAATTTTTTTCAAAGAAATTGGCCTGCTGAAATGGGCTGTTCCTTCTTTTACATTTTACTCGTTTGAAATAATAAGTAATTATGTCCTTAATTTAGAATTATTTTGTATTTTTTAAGACTTTAAAATTATGTATACTTACACACACACACACACATATATATATATATATTGATAACAATATTTCTATATTCAGAAATATTGTTATCAATTATATTTCCACATATATTTCTTACTCCCAAATTTCATAAAGACCCAGTTAAATTTAGGACAGTTACAAATGGTTTTAATACATATATCAGCAAAACAGGCAAAAATCTCCATGAAATATTACATGATACAATAAATAATCTTAAATCCACAGCCATTCTTAAAAATAGTAAATCACTTATTGAAAAAATGAAAGATAAAAAAATTTATTCAGTCTATAGTTTAGATTTTGTGAAGATCTCTTTAACTCTATTAATATGGATGATTTGATTAATGTAGTAAATTTACATAAAGATAATTTATTTACCGTAAAATCCGGCGTACAACGCGTACCGGCGTATAACGCGCACCTATACTTTCAATCTGTATTTTTTAATTTTTAGGTATATTCGCCGTATAACGCGCACCTCTTTTTTTACGAAAAAATTTGAAATGTACGTGTGCAGTTTTCTTTATTAGATGAATCATTCCTGACTCTCTTTTGAAAAAATAGTATACTTCTAGAATTATACAACCCTTTTAAGAGCAAGAAGGGACGGGGGGGAGACTGAATCAGCGCCATGGCTAGATTTTTCCCACGCTTTTGTATAAACATTGATTCCTTTCCCCCCTTTCGTGTGATGTACGAGGCGGACGATTAATTTTGAAATAAATTAGAACAAGTCTGAGACTTATTACGCTCGCTGTCTGTAGTATATTCAATACTATGAATAATATTGAATACGCTTCAAACAGCGAGCAGTTAAGATGGGTCCTGGTAAACGAAGCAAACCACAGTGCCGGTTTCAAGATCTAAGTGATTCAATTTGCGAAAAGAAAATGGAAATCGTGCTGCAGCAAGGATGTTTGATATTGGCAAAAGCTCCGTAAGGTAGTGAAAAAACAAATGAAATGACAGTAATTAACATGCCAAAGAAGAAATGTGCTTTACGTAAAGGAGTAACGAAATGGCCTATTCTAGAACAAAGTGTTGCGAACTGGGTCCTAGAAAATCGCATGAATGGATTAATT
>BMAV01014783.1:67441-120178 GCA_019973955.1 Trichonephila inaurata madagascariensis
AAATATCGATTCAGTGCTACATATCGATTTAAAAATCGATTTTTTTTCATCCGCAGAAAACGATTTTTCGATTAATCGATCTCAGATCGCCATCCCTACTCAGTGTGCTCCTATTGATGTTATGTGGAAGTTAGCAGAAAGGGTACCGTAACAGATGTCGGCCTCGTCACCTGAACGAGGTTCAAAATTCCGTCGCCGATACTCCTCTTGTAACTTTAGAACAGGGATAAACATGATGTCGATCGCGATCGACCAGTGGACAGCCAGATGTTTTAGGGTGACCTCATTTTCTTACGCATACTAAAATAAGCAGATTTATGAAACACCGATGTCATTTAGACTAGAGAATCGACCTTTCACAATCGATGCGAATATGTTTACTTAAGCAAACAATTCAATGAATGCGTGGTGGCCGCGGTAGCCGAGTGGTATAGGTATCGGATCGTGGTTTGCCTTGTCACGAGTTCGAGCCCAATACCACTAAAGACCCGCCGTGTAGGGCAACGATGCACGTTAAATCTGTCGAGAGCTGAAACGTCCTCCCTTTGGTGTGGTGTGGTAGTTAGGAGAGGGGGGGGCCAACCTAAGGGGCCGCCAACGCACTTGACCATGGTTCAAAATTACGTGGTCCGTCGCCAAAAGCCCTCGTGTAGCTTAACAGTGCGACGTTAATATTCAATCAAATCAAATCAAAATCAAGAAGAAAGTGTTGCGAACCGGGTCCTAGAGAAAGTCGTCTGAATGGATTAATTGTAACAAGAAACAGTGTACGTTTATTCGCCTTAAAATGGTCAAAAAAGAATGCCTTTTCATGTCATCCAACAATGAAAGTTCATAGGGTATGTTATTTCTTTTAAATAAAAAGTATTTCGATATATAAGTCTAAATTTTTTTTAAAGCTCTCATTTTTATACTCGGCGTATAACGCGCACCCCTAAATTACGATCTTATTTTTTGTGTTAAAAGTGCGCGTTATACGCCGGATTTTACGGTAATAATGTTAATTATGATAGATTTGGTTCACTACTTAGGTTTGTACTTAAAGAGAACTATATATATCATAAAGGTAACTATTATCTGCAGATTAAAGGTTTGCCACAAAGTGGCCTTGCGAGCAACTGTCTTGCCAATTTATACTTACATTATTTTGAAAGTAGTTTCATTAATAATTCCAAATATTATATTTATCGTTATATAGATGACATAATCATTTTTGGCAAACAAGCCAATTTTATACCTAACATTAATTTTTATCCACAATATCTTAATTTAATACAGACAAATATTAACAACAATGAAGCAAATTTTCTTGACATACATGTCAAATTATATGAAAATGTAATAGTTTCTAATATTTATGATAAAAGAGAAGAATTTAATTTCAATATTATAAAGGTTCCTCATTGGGAGAGTAATGTACATGTTTCTATATTCAGAAATATTGTTATCAATTATATACAACGTAATAAATTTCTGGTGTCAAAAAAATCAGAAATTTTAAATAACTATAAACATTTTACTAAATATTGCTTAAATCAGAAATACCCAATTAATTTTATTAATAGTTATATGAATAAAGCTATTCAAAATAGTTAGGATTAAAAATTCTGAGATTGATAATAGTTTATTACTATAAACTTAAATATTTCATAGTTATAGTCATCTCCATAATCTAATATTAGATAAAATTACTTTTTATTATTTATTCATATTTACTCTAGTGTTATAAAAGTTATGCTATAATTTGCAACTCTTATTAATTTTTATTTCCATTCTTTTTATACTTTTTTTAAGTGCTACATTTCAGCCCTTCACATGATTTAAATTTGCATTAGGGTTCAGAATCTGGCAATAATTTATTTATTGCACTCAGATTTAGCGCGGGCTTTGCATTTGTAAGTGCAATTTTCAGGTATGTTACCTCTATCTTGTAATGGATTTAGATATTCCTATCCATTATTTTCTATTGGTTTTTGCTCAGTGTTATTTACATAAAGGGGGAAGGTTGGCTGGCCAAAAAACATGTTCAACCCCCCTTTTATATAAATTATTTTATATATTAGCTGTCCTAAGTCAGCAATGTTTATAACACTGCAGCATCCACTTTATAATTTTTAATCTCGGTTACTCATATGTCCTTCATTGTGTGATTTTCCTACTGTCTATGTGTTTTTCGAATGTGATTGTTGGATGTTATTTCTTGTTTGTAGAGAATAAGCCTATATGTATATATATATATATATTGTGTTGCTGCATTTTTGTTCGCAAGAGTAATTCAAGTTTTATAGGTGTGTATCTATGGGGGAACAATTTATCTTTTTTGATTATAATTTTTTGCTTTGAGAGAGGGGCGGCCTTTTCCATGTTTGTCCGGAGTGGCAAAATTATTAGAGCCGGCCCTGGTACTAGAGGGACATTATTGAAGCTGTTGTATTGTACTTCCGTGGGACCTAAGCATTTCGGAAATGCAAATTGGACGCTTCAACAAGACTCTGCACCAGTTTGCAGGGCCAAAAAGATACAAGAATGGTGCAGGGCGATTTTACCAGACACGATATCATCTGAAGAATGACCACCCTACTCGCTGGCTCTCAATCCCTTGGATTACAGTGTATGGTCCATTTTAGAGTTCAGGGCCTGCGCTAAACCACACAAAACTTTGGATTCTCTAAAGCAATCACTTCTTTGGGAATAGGGTACATTAAAGGTAAAAGATTCGAGGTCCATTGTTGAAAATTTCTGCAAGCGTTTGCGCCTCTGATTTGCTGCAAAGGGCGGTCACTTTAAAACCAATTAAATTTATTTATTAGTACGAGTGTACTCTTATTATTATTTGTTATATTTTGTTAATATCCTAATTTTTTATAAAGTTATATAAAAAATTGTTTGTCCCCGAGTTTTTTTGCCTCACCCTATATCTTAAAAATTTAAATTAAAGCAAGAACAGCTCCTAAACTTTATGTTGCAAATTCATGCTAAATACACAGTATTTCTCACACAGCTATATAAACATTTTTATGCCATCCAGAACAATTTGTATAAGTTAAAAATATTTCTCAATGTGAGTGGCTACAAAAACAAAGTATAGAAACAAATGAAACTCAGAATATGTAATGCGATTGCAGTTAATCTAAATAAACCTATACTTCGACAGCTTGTGTGAAAACTGCACACTAGCATATATTCTAGTAACTAAACATAATACATGGGTAGGTGACACTTGGAACCCAGAATAATGTTATTAATGAGTAAATTATATTAAAAGTAGATTAAATTTTTTAAATTTTAAATGTAATACTTTTTTAATTGCCTTTACATTGATCTATTTTGTCAATCTATTTTAAATATTATTTTAAAATATATTCTTCTAAGTGTGTGTGCGGAATAGGGTTCCATGAAAATACTTTCTAATTCTAGAATTTCCACGAAAACACCTTCTTATTCTAGGAGTTCCGTGAATTGAAAAAGTTTGAAGACAGCTGCTCTATATATGGTAACTATTTGTTGGTCTATGGGGGGAAGGGGAGAACGCTGAATCTACCCTCTTCCTTGTGCATGTCAGTGATGAGCCCTCAAACATCAAAAATCGAATTTTTCCAAAAAGGTTTCCACAATTTTGGTCACTAATGTATACAGGATACATAGGAAAGTCCCTTTAACCTGAAAATACTTGTGAACGAAGAGACCTACAGCTATGCAATTGAGGTCACGGTATAATTAAGCGATTATACCCGGCTTAATTCAAATGACAGCCGCACCCCAAGCGGTGAAATTTGGGAATATAGTGTTACGAATTTTGCGTAAATAGTGTAAATAATTTGTATTTGGATGTGTAATGCATTTATATTACTCTATGTTACATTTATTTTATGTTAAAATTGTAATATTCACAAGCATTATTCTTGCGTTATAATGGGGATTCAATGGGAACTTGGCGAGATCTTGGCGATGGAGCCAAGTTGGCATCATATTCGGCAACCAAGTTGGCCTCCAATTTGGCGAGTTCGGGACCCTCTGGATTCTTCTAGAAATTTGTTGACAAATCCACTAATTTCACGCTGTATGACGCAAGCGGATCTTTCTGTAAGTTTCCGCCGGGTCTATAAATAGAGAGGTGCTTGTCGAAACAGTTAGTATTGTTTTGACTAGCGACTAGTAAACTTGCCTTGAACGTGATTACCGATTAGCTCGGCTGTGCTTGCGGATAATCTTTTACCTACGTGTATTTTAGACTGTTAATTGTGTCTGAGTCCTGTTGAAGGTGTGCATACCTTCTGAGATTTATTCTGTGAATATTGCTACTGAATCCTGTATTTTGTGGATTGGAATTTCAACAATAAATTCTCATCGCTCTTCAAGAACTGCCTTGTACTTTGTGACTGATTTGCATAAAATCCTCGAACCCCGATCGACGTAACAGCAGGCATTACAAATTTAAAAAAGAGAGAGAGAGAGCAAAATTTCCAGTTAGAAATTTTTAGAGCATCAGTTGATTAGTACGAAAAGATATTTGGTTTTTACAGATAAGATAAATTGTTGCTCGTATACCCAAAATGCTCGAAATAAATGCATTCCATTTTGTAAAAACGTTGGAAAGGAATCGCCATAGGTATGATAAAATACGCACAATTTATTACATAAAATACGTACATACGTCAATACGGATTATAATTACACTACCACTGGCGTAGCTAGTTCCGAGTGGGCCCTGTATCAAAATTCCTTCGAAATCCTGAATCAAAGTTTCTTCCTTCCTTTGTTAGGTATGGGAGCCCTGTTAGTGGCATTGTAGTTACACATGTTGGGGGCAGTATCATTGATACGGCGGTAGCTACGCCCCTGGACACCACACATAAACGCAAAGGCAAAGCGTCGCTCATTGACAACAAGTTAATGTCGACGAAAGGTAACTTTTCCGGGATATAGCGATAAAAGGTGGGGTGGGGGATTTTAGGCTCACCTTAATGGTTATGTGTTGCTGAGAGATGTACACCCAATACAATTGAAGAACTCCGGCCCAGAGTTGAAGCCTCATGGAGAGGTTAACTCGCATCTATCATTCAAGCTCAGTTCGACTCAATGCTTAGGCAGATTAGAGCTGCTGTTAGCGGAGGTCTGGAATATATCTTTGTTCACAGAGTCAGCCTAGAGTGTCTAGGTTTCTTCTTCAACCCTGTTGCTAACAGAGGTAGCTGCTATGGGTACTGAATTCTGTCCCCCGTGTTCATCAAAGTAGCATTTTTAGTAGCCAAAAGTGTGACTATATTTTTAATTTCTTAATACTTTTATTTATTTTTATTCATTTTTTTTTAATTTTGAACTTTGAAGGATGATCCACGTTTTATAATCTTTTCTAATTACCTTTTGAAGTTTTCTTTTGGAGTTTGTTATTTATTTAATTATGTTTTGTTCTTATGTTAAGTTCAATATATGCATAATTTTCATCTGTATGAAATAGATGGGTAGAATAAAATATAATTCTTTCTGTTAATGATTTTAGCTTAAATTCTTTGAACTTTCTCCTTGCCTCTCAGTATTTCATTGATTTAATTTTTAGATTTAAACAAAAACTAATAATCAAAGTTATTAATAAACAAAATAATAATGTAATTAACTCCAGCATACATATAGTTATAAAATTATAAATGTATAAGTTAGTAAACAAACATTCAATATACAGTTGGACCCCGATTTAATGAACTTACCGGGACCGAACATTTTGTTCGTAAAATCGGATTTATTCATTATATTGGGGTCCAAACAAAATACAAATTTTTTGCATTTACCTTTTGAAAATTCTACAATAAGCAACTACACAAACAATATCCATAGTTAGAAATTTTAGACCTTTTATTCAACAGAGCTAAAATTACTTGTGATGGGGCTTTATACCGTGTTTTTCCTATGGATCCTCTTGGGGAATCTTTGGGGCCAGCATTGAGTTAATTCACAGCCAATCATTTCAAGAAGAAACCGTGATATTCAGATTATAGTTAGTAGATATATAGTGAAGGTTTTGTAATCGCGGGGAAGAGGAAGAAAGGAAGCTGAGATGATGAACGCCGTGAGCAGATGGTAAGACATTAAACTTAGAAGTGTAATTATAGAACGGGCTTTAGCGAGTTAAAGAAATTAAGGAAGATAAAGATTCATAGGATAACTTTGCTTAAAGATAAGTGGTTAGGATTCCAGGCGCCTATTTACTTAGAATTTAGGAATACGTTATCTCACTCCTGGTTGCCTTCCTATTGTAAGACTTGTGTTGTTCAATATATTTGGGATAATATTAAATTGGATTTATTATGGCTAACGGGTGATCAATCATTTCCTCCCTCAAATCTAGCTCGTGTAGATGAAGTGGTAATACCCCCAGGCAGGGGGTATCTCATACTATCAGTGACACGCCAGTTATAATTGGAAATTTTAAAATACTGACTGATAGTTTGAAAATCTTTTTGATTCCTAAATCGAAAGAGTTCTTTTTTTTCCGATTATTCAGAGATGAAAATACTGTGACATTTACATCTTGCTGCATAAGGTATTTTCTCACAGTCTCCAAACAATGTAAGGCATTAGAAAATGCAACAGTTTTGATATGAGTTTTTTTAAATATTTCTGATCAGAATTGCTTTTCATTGGCTTTGACAAATCAACTGCTTCCTGAACTTCAGTTGCACAGATAATCAGTCCGTCATCAAATGTAAAATAATCGTTAAAATATTCTCCAGCGTTGTGGAACAGGAGGAGATAAGAAAAGAGTTTCCTGGCCTATTTAAAACTCACACGATAGGTTACACTTATGACTCATCTAAACCTGTTAAGTCTGATAACGCTCTGCATTCTTGGTCGCTGAAATTTTTTACTTGCAAGAAAATTATTTTTTTCTGTTCTGGACAAAAAGGATGCCCTTTGAAAAAAAAATCCGTTTTTTTTTCTAACACAAACCAATAAAAATTTTTTCAGCAGTTAAAATAATTCGTTTGTTATTCGTTAAATAGGGTTTTTTCCTTCATTTTAATCAGGGAAATAGAAAAATTTGTTAAATAGCAAACTTCGTTAAATAGGGGCTTGTTAAATCGGGGTCCGATTGTATTAGCACCTTTTTGAAGTTCAGAACGTGAAAAATAAAGTTCGAAGAAAAAATAAAACTAAAATGTAAGGGATTATATTTTGTTTTTTAATTATAAATAAACAATTATTTTACTCTTATTTAGTGTTTTTTACTTCAAAAAAACTCTACTGATATACGTAGGAATAACTTTATCATTCGAATACGGTAACATTCAAAATGATAGAATTTGTTATTGAACGGTTGGAGGTCATTGAAAAATAAAGAATTTCTCAACATAAAAAGTATCGTCTCGTAGAAATATCGATATGTTTGATTGATTAATTGCCTGTTAAGGTCACAATAAGAAGCAAAACGAGGGCTATTGGCGACTAGCTGCGTAATTTGGAACCTCAGTCAAATAGCAAGGACGACACCTGAGTGTCACCCCACTCTCCAATATATACATTTAAAGAAAATAATAGTTACTCGAAGCAGCTTTATTAGATATAAGCAGGCTCGCGCCCCCACAAATCAATTCGTCTTTCTCAAATTGATTTTATTTATCTATCCAACGCCCGTGCTTGGCTTCTTGACCATTTGATGCCAAGCCTTCCAGTACCGACTGACGATGTCATCAGCTGGGTATTCATCGAGTCCAGTGCATTGGAGCAGGTGGTCACCATCCATTCTGGCATGGCCGCAGATTGAGCAGGCCTCGTTAGCAGCCACGCTAAGCCAGTGGAGGTATACCAAAAAGTCATGTCCGGTAGACGAAAGCGGGCAACAGCCTCGGCTCTCTCCAGGTGTCTTGGGATTGGGCCCACAGTAGCCAAAGTTTCCAATGGCTTTCCAAAACGTTTTTTGGGTCATGGTAGTATATTTGTCAATGTATGAGGATATAATGCTCTTTGCTCTTCTGAGGGTCAAGGAAACTTCCGGTTGAGTCGACTCGGCTCCCTGCTTGGTTTTTTGGTCGGCTCTTTCATTGCCGGGGACCCCAACATAATTTGGGACTTGCTGTAAGGCCGCAATCCAGCTATATATGAGCTCCACAATTTTAGTTCGGCATTGAATTGTGTTAAGGCAGTCAGTTGGTGTATTACTTTAGGGAGTAAAGTTACACTCGTCCGCGTGGCATTCCTCAAGCTACATGTGCTTCTTGGGTGGTGCTAAATATGTAACAGCGATCGCCGTCATCCGAGCCTCCAAGAGATCGCTCTCAAATTGAGGAAAGAGTCTCTAATATACAACTTGGTAATTTTCTGGAAATATTTCAGTTAAATATAAATTTAAATAATATAGCATTTTTTCGAAACTGAGCCAGCAAACATAACAAGTACACTGCTGTGGCCAACGTAAATGCAACACCAAGAAAGACAAGAGATAGCACAACAAAATTTATTTTGTAGGTAACATGTTGACCAAGTATCAAAGGATTAAATTTATAGTCTTCTGTGAAGTGTGGCTCCTGCTAGAATCAGTAGCCAGAGTAGCCGCCATTGTTGGAGATCACCGCTGCCACACGCCTCGGCATTGATTCAAAGAGACTTTGGATGTGTTCTTGGGGTACAGCAGACCAAGCAGCTTCCACGCGTTGCCAAAGTTGATCTGGTGTGGCAGCTGGGGGTGTAATCTGGGTCAATCGTTGAGCAACCATAGACCCCCTGTTTTCTATCGGCGAAAGATCAGGAGAGCGAGCTGGCCAGGGAAGCAATTCAATCTGGTGAATGACGAAGAACCTTTGGACAATGCGTGCCACGTGTGGTCGCTCATTATCCTGTTGAAATATTGCTGTGGCCAAGCCCTGAAGGTAAGGAAGGACAACTGGCTCCAACACCTCGGAGATGTAGCGCTGGTTGTTTAAAGTACAGACAATGCGTACTAGAGCAGTGCGAGAGTGATATCAAATACCGCCCCATACCATAATACCCGGTGCAAGACCAGTGTGGTGGTGCATAACGCAGCTATTCAGCATCCTCTCTCCACGGTGTCTCCAGACCAAGCAATGGACGTCTTGCGGACAGACGTCTCAGATGTAAACGGCGTCGAATGGTACGCGCAGACACTGAATGATGCGTTACAGACTCAATGTGCTGTGCTATGGTTCGTGATGTGACTGAGTGATCCGTCATTGCCCTGCGCACAATTTGCTTGTCCTCACGTGAAGTGGTGCACTGAGGTGGATGCGATCGACCTCGTCGGTCCGTCATACCCTCCTGCATCCAACGGTCACATATCCGCAATACAGTTGTTTGGTTTCGTCCAACACTACTACCGATTTCCCTGAAAGATAATCCATAATCTCGGTTGGCCACTATCTTTCCTCTGTCGAACTCGGATACTTGATCCAAAGCTAATCGCTGTTTTCTACGAGACATAACTGATCGTTTTTTGAAAAAACCACAAGAAAAACACAATTGCCGAACTTGAAATCGTTGAAATCTCCAAGCCTTTAATAGCGCTTTGAGGTGGCGCCACAGGCGCGCGTGATGTGTGCCTGTGCTGAAATTCTAATCAGTTGTATATCTCACCTCCGCTAATGCATGTTGTGAATTTCATGTTATTTGCATGCTTCCTTCAGGGCATTGCATTTACGGTGGCCAGCAGTGTAGTAAAAAAAAAAAAAAAATGTATGGCCAATTCCTACTTTGGTCAACCAAGAAAATTTTTCTTTTCGTTACTTTTCATTAAATAATTACAATTAGTATAAATATTAAGTGGCAAAATAGAAACCGATTTGTTCCTTTCAGTATATGGTGGTGGGCTATTATTGTTGTTTGTGTTACTGCTTATTCATTTATAAAAAGCATTCTCAGAAATTAGGCCATCCCAGGTAGGATTCGATCCTACGACCCTTGGATTAGAAGTCCAATGCTCTATCCATTGCGCTACAAGGTTACCATGAGCAATTTTCCTTTTTATATATGGTGTTGGACTATTATTTTTGTTTGTTAGTATTTATTCATTTTTTTAATTTAATTAATGAATTAACATTTGAAAAAATGTATTAACACAAAGTGTCATCCACTACAAGTTTAAAAAAATGTATTTGAATTTGAGTGGATGAATTAAAAGTATTTGATTAACGATTGAAAATTTGAACAAGATATACAGATAAAGAAATATATACAGTAGAACGTGTTGTTTATCCGAATGTTTATTAACCGGAGCGTCAAATATCCAAACCAGTTTTTTTTTTTTTGTCAACTACACGTACTGTAGATGAATACGTTTTCGAACAGTGTAATGCTCAATAGTTGCTTCGCGAGAGGCCAAAAGTGACGTTAAAGCCCAAGGTCAGGGATATTTGAGGAATTTCAGTTGTGTGATTTGGTAAACATCTGCGGGGAATATTAGGTCAGTTTGTTTCCAAGTGAGGGGGTGTATACGTGCTCTTTTGTTGAGTTGTAAGCTGCTATGGCTTCGAATTCAAACGTAAGTGCAACGTCTTTAACATAGAGACAAAACTTGAAATATTGAATCGTCTCGCGAATTGAGAAAGTGAAGCGTCTCGAGCACAGTCTTATATTGTTGGAAAGTCAACAATTTCTGACATAAAAAAAGCCGAGAAACCATTTTAAATTAAGGATTTCAAGAATGCGATCAAGAAGATGTAGAAACCTGGATGGCATGCGATGCAGAGGACTCTGTGGATTTCAAATGCTAAATGATAACGAGATTGTGACTTCCGTGCCAGAAGAATCCTACTCTGTCGACGAGAACAACAACAACATCGAAAGTAGCAAGGGTCCATCAAATGCTGACGCGTTTTCTGCATTGGAGACAGCTATGGAGTGGTACGAACAATAATCAGAGTGCTGTACTACTCAACTACTGCTGCTCAAGAGAATCAGAGACCTTTCAGCGAAAAAACAAAGGTGTGCAATGGTACAGCGAAAAGTAAGTGATTATTTTCCACAATAAAGGTAAAATTTCGACGTTTTGCACCTATTTTGCTTTTTCTTCAAGCACATTTCCCGCATGTGATGATTTTCAATATTCGTATAGTGTCCGGTTTCATACACTGCATGAATCGCATTCGATTTTCGGTTATCCGAATAATCGAGTATCCAAACGGTGTCCGGTCCCGATTCGGATAAACGACGCTCTACCGTATAGGGAGAGCTTGAGATATAAAATAGTAGGAATTGAAAAATAGAATCTATATATAATAAAACCAACGTTCCCGTTTGAAATTGAATTGACGACCACCGAGCAGAGGTCACATGCGTTAACCAATCAGATATGTTTTTGTTCATGTGGTATTATTAAAACTACACTCAGTGAGTGAGAATTATATTTACGTCGCACTATAAAGCTAAACGAGTGCTATTGGTGACGGACCTCGTAATTTTGAACCATGGTCAAATGACGAGGGTGCACCTGACCTGGTACCCCTCTCTCCTAACTTTCACACCACACTAATGGTAGGATGAGTGAGCTTCGACAAATTTAGCGTGGTACGGCCCTCTCTACACGGCGGTTCTTCAGTGGTGCCAGGTTCGAACTCATGACACGTTAGCACGAGTTTGTTACCTTGACCACTAGGCTACCACGGTCATCGTTAAAGATGCTCTAGTTAGCTTGATATTTATAAGCAAAATAATATTTAACGGCTCGTGCAAGAAATTTTTTTACGTATAAGAGAGTACATATTTCATTGGAGCGATCATTAAAAACACTTGTTTCTGCATATTTCTAATGTTTTAAAATGCAAAATTGAATTTTTTTCTCCCCAATCATTTCCCATGCAAGATAGAAGTACAGTAGAACCTGTTTTTGTGCGGTCCTTTTTTTAAGTGATTTTATTTTTGTGCGATCTTTTTTTTTTAAAGTGGTATATAAATTTCAACGGTATTGACACTATTGTAACGTTTTCTATTAATGTACATGTATACACTTCAGGATGTTCTGTTCATTTGTCTTCCGACAATGCACGTTCAATTATTTTCATTTGATACGCTAGCTGCAAGCTCTTGATTGAGGACGAAACTGTCAATGATAGTGACATTATCAATAATCTTTAAGATTATGAAGACAGACACACACACACACACAAGAAAACAGCAGGATTCTATGACATAGGATAAAATATTTGCAGGGGGATCCAGCTTTCCAACATATCGGAAAAGCATTCTCTTAAAATAGATACCAATTCCGAAAGGAGCTTGAAATTCCAAAAAAGGGCTTTAGTCATGTATATCTGGTTATAGGGGACGTTTACAAACAACTGACGAACCTAGAGTCGTTGCAAAAACTTCTCACTGATTTTATGGTGCCAAAAAATAAATCAATTGAAAATGTATCTCTAAGTGACGAAAGCGATTTTGAACCAATTCATCACAATAAGATGCGGGTTTTGAATTACGAGGAGTAACGCTGAATTATGCATAAGCATTTTGAAACCTTCTCCATGTATACAATGAGAAATAAAATGCTCTTAAAATGTTTCCATTTGGAATTTAATCATTTATTTTATTTGGAGGCACTTTCTCTTGTATTTCGTAAATAAGTGACGTATTTTCTGAGGGCGACTTTTTTTATGCGGTCCTTCTCCACCGCAAAAAAAAAAAAATTCTGTTGTATGCGTACTAAAACGTTTATTAAATGTAAGTATTTATGAAATCTTCGAATATTTTTTGTTCGGTCTCTATCTAAAGCACAAAAAGAGGTTTTACTGTATTTCAAAATCATGAGCTTCATCTTCATATTTTCTCTCAAGTGAGACGCGTGAATTTTTGCATTCAAGCAAACAATAGTACTTAAACTAGACCCCATGTACAAAGCGACTTTTTGTGAAATATGTTGCCGCGGATCCAATTCAGGAGATGAAAGTTCGTATAATGTTATATTGATCGGATGGCATCAATTACATGATCACCCTAACTGCAATTCCACTTAAAATATGTTCCCACGGGTACCATACAATAGGGTCGCGTGGCAAACCGCCACGCGAATAATCCATCCCGCCTTCCCACTTGGGTTAAGTCGCGGAACACCAAATGGCACGTCATTCTCATTGAAAAGAGAAACCATCTGTCTCGTTTCGGGGTTACCCATTATGAATAGCTTTGCACCTCTTAGTTCAGTTGAATATGACGATGGATTAACAGTTGATCCCTTTTTTTTTTCTGCTTTTATGTGTGAAAATTATTTACATTGCGTTTCATGCGTGTGAAAATGGTTTGTTTACATTGCGATTTTTACCTCACGTTTACACACAATTTAAGCTCTGAGATACTAAGGATAAATATATACCTGTTTTTCTAAGTTTAAACTATTATTTTTTAATGCAATAAAGTTTTTCTAGTGTGCATTTTATGTCTGTAATTTGTATTTCAGCGAACTATGTATTTAGACGTAAAGAAAAAAAAAAATTTGACTCGATAAAATTGATACAATAATAATAATAATAATAATAAAAGAATTTGAAACAAATATATAATATTGATATGTGTTTAGAAAAGGCTTGTTATTTTGATATAAAGAGGTTTTATGTTTTTTTACGTGTATATATAATTCCTATTTTAAATCTTTAAATGCCTTTTTCCACGGTATTAAAATTTTGTATCACTGCTTATTATAATAGTATGTATGTGGTGAACTCCTTAGAATTGTTTTTTTCTTTGTGATAAATGCAAAAATTTTGAAAAGTTTGCCTTTTGTGCACTTTTTGACCCATAATTTTGTGATGAATTGAAATTGACTCAAGTGGATAGTTCATTGCATAGGTAACTGTTTTCTAAGGAAAATTCTAGTAGATTTTTTATTTTATGCATTGGAATTTATTTAACTGTGCTTGCCGTGATGTGCAAAAAATGCCTAATTTTAACCGAAAACTGTCCATTTTCTTAAAAAAATACATCGGAAAATTTTTTTCTTTGCTATTTTTATAAGTTCTCAGTTATAATTAAACAAAATAGGAAGTTAAAGATTAGTTTTTAGCAATAAGTTCAAAAAATGTTCCCGCAACTGATCAGATACGAAAGCTGAAGTAACGTGTCTTTCCTGGTATAATTAAATACCATTTTTTTCGTAAGACCTTTGAGTTATAGCTACTAAGAAATCTTTGGTTTGTGTAACACTTAAATCAATTAACCGTGTTGTTTCTTTGATGCTTTAATAATTTTATACGGATCTTAATTTTGCTCGTTTGAATCACAGGCTATTTGTAAAAGGCTATTAAATAAATAAGTAATATAAAAAAATTTTAAAGTCAATTGCTACTTAGGTCAACAAAGAAAAATTTTATTTTATAGTTACTTTTTTTAAACAATTACTATTAATATAAATATGTATATACATATGACAGAATCATAATATTAAGTAGCAAAATAGAAAGCGATTTTTTCCTTTCTATATATGGTGTTGGACTAATATTTTTGTGTTACAGTTTATACTCATAAATCACATTCTCAGAAATTAAGCCATCCCAGGTAGGATTCGAACCCACGACCCTTGGATTAGAAGTCCAACGCGATATCCATTGCGTTACAGGGACACAACGAGCGATTTTCCTTTTTATATATATGATGTTGAACTATTATTTTTGTTCGTTACAATTTATTCATTATTTAAATTAAATCTCAGTGAACTAATATTTGAAAAAACTAAATTAAAAAAAAAAATCAAGTGTCATTCACTACAAGTTTAAAAAAATGTATTTGAACTTGAGTGGATGAATAAAAAGTATTTTATTAACGATTGAAAATTTGAACAGGATATATACATATATATAAATGTATATAGCGAGAGTGTAAACTAATATATAATAGGAATTGAAAAAGAGAAGTTTTTTTTTCAATGCTTGCAAGAAAATGGTATGAACCTAATGGTTATATAGAGAGAATTTATACTTCGAAATTGCTTATAAGATAAGCATCATATGTTCTGAAGTATGAAGTCCCCCCCCCTCTCCGGAAAAAAGCAATAAAATCTTTCAAGCAAGATTTTGGAAATGTATAATTACTTTTGCGAACTGTTAGAAATAAAAGGCATGGTAATTCGATAAAGACATGTTAATGCAAGGTTATTGAGAAAAAAAATGTATCAAAATGATTTCCATAGATTTTTCAAAAAAATTATTTGAATTTTAGAGTAAGGAATAAAAATTATAATGGTTTATATATATCTAGTGTAAGAAACCATACCCACACAATAGCAATTCGTGTTTCCGAATTTCATAAATGTATGAAAATTTTAAGAAAATGAAACAGAAAGTCATGGCTGTGATTGAAAGTTGCGATATTGAAATATTTTGCAGGTTAAATTGCTTTTCTAAATATAAATATTTGAAGGCTCCGTGCGGCCGTGGAAGCTCGGAGGTCATGGTCACGAATTCGGGGCGATGAGTCCTGGTGCCATTGAACATCACGCTGTCTAGCCTCACAGTTCTCTCTCAGCAGCTGTGTGAAAGTTTGGAGTGAGGGGTGCCAGAGCTCAGGTGTCATCCTCGCCATTTGACCGTGGTTCAAAATTACGAGGTCCATCACGAAAAGCCATCGTGTTGCTTTACAGTTCATTGTTATTTAAAATAAAATCAAATTTAGGGCTCAGTATTTTTTTATAAGAAGCCCAATGGTCCGTATCACGCTTCCACGCTACAGTTCCGGGCTTCAAACTCCGGGCTGGGCAAGATCAACTCAGTCTTTCATCCCTTCAATGGATCGATAAATGAGTACCAACCTTGCTTGGGAACGAAACCGTGGGGGTTAGTGTCAGATTGACCACCTGATCGGAACATCTTCTCATGCACCTCAGTGCCCAAGGTCACGAAAACTGAGATGGGCACAGTAAGCCTTGGCCCGCCCTAGACTGTTGCACCACTGAGTTTAGTTTATTTTTTTGAATCACATTTTCAATTGGTTACTGGAGTTGGGGTTTCACAATTTTATGCGAAATTTAAATGGAAAGGATGACACCTAAACACACACAGGACATACCTTTTCAAATGTCGAAATTATTTTACGATAAAACTTCGATGACTTATTCACTAGTTTTGGAGAACTCTAGACCCCGTTGTCCTCAACTGTAATTCTTGAAACAAGTCTTGGACTCATTTATTTTAACATTATATTGCCTTCAGATTATCACAGCCCTCTAGTAAAATTCAAAAGTAGCTCAGTTTAAAAGATAAATATTCTAAAGTTTTATGTTTGAAATTTACAATAAATCAAGTAAAATATTCAATATATTAGTTTTTCTTATTGATACCCTGCGTTATATCTAGGATATTTGGAAGCATATTACTCATTCAATGTACACACGTGGCCAAAAGTTAGGTAATAAGAGCGTGTTTTCTATAACAAGTCAATATTGCTCTAACAGTAATACAAAAAATGATTTTTCTATTTATACAATAGTTGTGGAACAACTTATATAATGTTTACCATGATAAGATTAGAACGTGAACGTTTGTACTTCATCACCTACGATTTTTATCTCCAGAGTTACTATTCTGGTATAAAAAGTTACAAGCTTGGTTCATTTCAACGACAAATTCGTTCATTAGATCTTAGACCAACAATATTTATCCTTTTCGTATCAGTTATTCAATTTCAAATTCCAGTATTAATTACGAATCCTGTGTGTAATGCTTTTTTCCCCTAAATCTATTTTATTTTCTCTACTGTTACGTGTCAACATTTTCTTTTTTTTTAAAACGAAAAAAAAAAAAAAAAAACTGTTAATGCGACACTTTCTTTTGTTACGACATAACTCTTTAAAGGTATATCAGGATTAATTAAAACAAAAGTTCTGAAATATTTTTAATGTCATCCTCTTGGCTGATAACAAAAATAGAACGTATCTTCATGATGGGATATTCATAAATTACATACGAGTACATAGATTTGTACTTCGGGTGCAGGGATGTTTTTATGCATAGGTCAACTGGGCCTACGGCTTCAAGGGGGGAAGGGTTCGTTTAGCTCTAGACTCGGCATCAATAAGATCATGGTTCAAGTAATTTTAATCATCAAATGTTATTCCTAAACTTATTCTCTGAAAAAACTGGGAATTTTGAACTATATGTCAACTGGAAACAGTGGCAAAACTACATTATTATGTCAAATTCATCATCCGTGTCTAGGCCTAGGCCTACCGCGATATACCATCATTACTCATTTTGTCGAAAGGTGGCAGTAGGTCGAGTCAGTTTCTGAGATTGTGAGTCATGCACGTTTATTTGCTATGGAATACCATTTGTACACTTGTATAATATCATACAACCACAAAATTTGATTATGTTATCGGGAAAGATGTTTAAATGCTTAGGGAAGTTAATTTTTGTCATCCTTAAGAGGAAAAAAAATCATAAAACATTTTTTCCACTAGCAAAAATTTAAGCACTTACAAAATCTCTATTTAAAACACATAAATAAAATTATTCGTACGAAAACAATAAGTATGAAATTTGGGAATAAAATATACATCCCCACAGTATATGCAAGATTTTATAAAAGCGAGTTTAAAAAGTGGATTTTATTTTCAAATCACTATATACTATAATTTTCTACACCAAGTGTCTGCAAGATAGGACTTGCACATAAAAAAATATCTAAAATCAAAAGTAAAAACTTCTGAAAAGTCCTATTTTAAGTAAACTATCATTAATTTTAAAAGAGGATAATTATATAATTTGGCATTATTTAAGTTTTCTACTCTATATTTTTGTTATCTTCTAAAATAATACAGTAAACATAAATCGATTGAATTAAAAAAGAGCAGCTATAATGAGAACAATATTTTGAAGTATGTATACAGTCGGACCTCCATTTAACGAAGTCGCTAAATCCCGCAAAAAAGTTCGTTATATGGAAAATTCGTTACATAGAGATTCATCTTTCAATATACTTTATAAACCATATAAAGCAAATTTTGAAGTCATAAACACTATATATTAAAAAAAGTAATTATTCATACCTTTTTATAAATTAATGTATATTTATTTTATATATCTTACCCATCAATAATAACAATAATAATAGGAAGAAAAACTGCAAGGAAAACAAGACAAAAGAATGTCGAAGAATACACTGTATTTTCAACATTAAGAAAATAATTTTATACTAAAATTAATGACTTTTATGGACATTTTCTAATTTAAAGCATACAAGTAATTTTAAACATACATTATTTTATAACTAGAAATTCTAAACATACATTACCACATGCGTCCTTAAATTTAATTACTCATAAAATCTGTTAATTTTATTTGAGTTTTTTATTTGAAAAATTACGGCAATTTTTTTGTTCTAGGTGAGTCAGGCCCCTGGTAAAACTAGTTCAAGATTTATGACCACCATAAAATGTGTTAAAAGAGAGAAGAGAATAAAACTTGAAACGTCCTAAAATACTTAATATATATATGTATGCGTGTGTGTAAAAAAAACATGAATTTTAAGCGAATTTAATGTCTAGTTGAAGGAAAAGTAATTATCGTAATTAATGTCGTACTGAATTTTATTTTTTTAAAATCAATGTTGTCCTCTAAGACAACGCTAGGGCTACTCATGACGTAATTAAATGTCTTGCTAATGAGACATAGCCATCCTGTGATGACCATGTCTTGCCGGTTCCGCGTAAGCTAGAGGTGTGGGATTATCAAAATGAAGAGACATAATTCTTAATACAACTTTTATTAAGAGTAACTTATAATACTTAAGTTCTAATTTGACAAATTTAATTAGAGTGAGAGTCAAGCCCAAATTAAATCACGTATTTAAGTCAGATCACGCAATTAGATCCTCTATCTCAATTATCCTAAATAATCCTGTTATCTAATTACTTATATCTAATATTACCTTTTCCAGTTCTGGTCCCTTGACCTAGAGAATATTATCTATAATCTTTATATATGAAGATTCTTGATCCGCAAGGTAGCTAATTCTTGATCCTCAAGATTCCACACTAAGCTTGGTCACTCTATCGATCAGAATAATTCCACAATACAATCTCTGAGCCTGCTACGCTATATCTAAGCTTGCCACGATATCCTTTTATAGTATATCTCATTTACATGTTACATTCGTTTATCTTCTTGGTATTGGGTTGGAAAGGTTTTGCCATTAATCGTGGCCGTCAAAGAACATAGGAGTCATGTTAATCAGAAAGACGCGAGAGACGTCACACTAAGAGTACAATTAATTTGAAAACTATAAATAAACTTTTGGGGAATATTAAATGTAATGTATTATAAAAATCGTCGATAAAACAAATTCCAGATTTTGAAGGTAGTTCTAACTGAAAATAGTGATGGTTGTATTTCGTTCATATGGATTGGTGAATAAAACTATACAAAAATTTCTAAAAAAATTATCCTTAGTTCTTAATTTCAAAGATAGAAATTATAATAATCGGTTTTATTTATGAGTTACAGAGTAAAGTTTTCAAAGAGTAATCTGAAATGGTATTTTTTTTTAATCCGATGTCTTTGAGAGACTCATAATCTGCACAATCGCATGTCAAGGTTCTGTTTCCGAAAATCTTTTACTGTCAGAATTGTAATTATTAAATTATTTATATACATTATAAACGAATACTACTTATGAAACGAATATTAATTATTTTTATTTTACTATGCTTTATTTTTAACTTTAACTATGATGTATTGTATGTGTTCTTTACGCTAAAATCTCTCACCATTACCTGCAAGAACAATCGTCATCTAACTTTTTTTCTCGACATATTCCTTGGAAAGTAATAAAGTTCTATGTACCTCCAAAATTATACTGTTACATATTGAATATATCATTTTATGTTAAAAAAACAACAAGTCTAATGTGAGATATAGGTCACATGTAAATATAGGATTGTCGGAATTGTCAAATTAACCGGAAATCACAAGGAATCACAAAAATTATTTATTTATTTGCTTTGTCTTGCAAGAAAAAGCCAAATAATATAAATTTGCTGCAAGAAAAAATGTTTATTTATGAAAAACAACGTAAATAAACATTTTTTAATTATTGGTTTTGATGTACTAAAGAGTTACTAACAAGACAGGCGAAGTTTATTCTAATAATTTACAATTAGGGGATTCATCCTATGATATAAAATTTCTATGTAATACAAATTGATAGAGAGATATACGAAGGGTCAATCAACAATTATGTTTTGGAAAAGGATGGATAGTTTTATCACAATGATAAGCAAAAAAATAATAAATAAATAAATGCCAAATGGACTTAATAAGTGAGTGAATATTAACGTCGCACTGTGTTCACCTACACGAGGGCTTTTGGCGACGGACCACGTCATTTTAAACCATGGTCAAGTAGCGTTGATGACACCCCCGCTCCTAACTACCACACCATCGGGAGGACGTTTCAGCTCTCGACAGATTTAACGTGCATCGCTGCCCTACACGGGGGGGTCTTTAGTGGTCCTGGGCTCGAACTCTTGACAAGGCCAGCCACTATCCGATACCTTGACCACTCGGCTACCGCGGCCATATGGACTTAATAAAAAATCATGGAAAGCCTTAACAAGCTCTTAAAAGGCCTAATAGTTGGTAATGCCATCCCCGAATAATATATGTAAAGTGACTTTAATTGGAGTAATACCGTATTTTCTAGGTTTTTGCAATTTTTTAAATTTTTATTTTGACTCACTAACCATAAAATTATAAAATTATATTATTAAAAGTGAAATTCCTTGAAAAATACTTGATTTATGCATTATAAAAAGAATTATTAATGTTATTAACAAAACTTTTAAATTCGTGTTAAAGCCATAAATAAGCGAATCGTAAGACCAGGAAAAAAAGAAAAGAAAAGTTTCAAAACTACAGGGGCTGAAATGGTATAAAATCAGATTTCAATGAAAAATAAGTTTTTATAATTTGAATTGAACTTTGAAGCACGAAAAAATATGCCTCGATAAGTTTAAAAACGCTAGATGTAAGAGAAAGATTTTGCTTTCTATTTAAGTTTTAAATCTCTGCCCAGTGTATTTCTCAATTTTATCAGATACTTCCCTAGTTTTTCAATAGCATTGGACGAAACTTAAAAATTCATGTTTCGAGATTCTTTCATTTTTGGAAAAGTTAAACACGCAAGAATATTAAATATACGATGAGAAGTGTTATTTCATTTTCTGTTGAATATGCAACTAATTTCATTAACCTATTTCCTAATTTCCATATAGCACAATAAAGAAAATAAATGATATAAGTGTCAAAAATTTTAAAACATTTTTATATTAACTCTCTTTTTTTTGAGAGCGATATGAATTAATAAAAATTTTAGCAATTGTTTTTGGAAAAAATATAATTGAAATCTAACGATATGCAAATGATTAACATTAAAATACTTTTTTCCTAGGCATTATAATAAGTAAAAAAATTTTTGCCATAATGGATACAACCAAGAGATAAATAAGATCAGGTGATTCCATGACTATATAATAGAATGTGTTTAAAACATGGGAGGGGAAATTGTGTAATTAAGCACTTGTTTTCCCATCATTGCAGTAAAAAACAAAAATTTAACTTAATTTCTTACTATCTGAAAAAGACTAAATAATTTTCTTGAAGAGTGTCAATACTTTTTAGGATTCTCATTTCCATATTACGAATTTTCGTTGAAATATTTAGAATTGGGTGCCTTTTTCTGAATAGAATCGCGCTAGAGTTCGTCTCGTATTGAATATCTCATGCTGCAATTTTCATTGCTGAATGAATAAGGGTGTATATTTTGGGGTGTTATAAGGTAAAAAAAAAGCTTTTATTTTGGACTGCTTATATTCTCCTTGGAAGTTTTAGTGTACCTCTAGATATGTATACCTCAGTTTAAGAACTAGTACTCTAGAATTAGAAAATTTAACCCCGTGGATGTGTGTGGGGAATTGCTACATTATCTTAGTGTGAGTGCTCATTTCTTCATTATTCCATTTTTAGTCGACAGATGGCAGCAGCAGTTTTCTCACTGGTTTTAGCAGATGCAACTAATAACGTATGGCATCTGCATTTGAGCAAAGCACAGATTCCTGCAAAATCAGATAGATCGCATTTCGCAGATGACTGACATCTCTCAGCAGCATCCTATTGGGCAGATGCAATTCGGCTGTATTTTCGGAAGATCCGCCCTCTCTAGTGCGCACGCGCATAGCCCGCCCCTAGTACGAACTAATAAGTAGCAGCATTTAGGGGAAAACATCATAAGAGAATTGATATAGTTGAAGAGCAGGCGGCGTTTGATAAGTCACGTTCTTAAGTCCATCTGTCGCAAACATCGTTCTATTACTCGTTGATCTTTAAAAATGGCAAGAACCAAAAGATCTCGCTCACAAAAGGAAATAACCCATGATGAAATTCAAGCACTTTTGACTAAGCTTAAAGAGATCGTCCCAAATATGCCCAGAAATCGAAAATTATCGAAATTAGAAATAATCCAGTATGTAATTGATTATATCGTGGATTTGCAAATTGCTCTGGAATCTCATCCAAGATCTCATCTTGGAGTTAATGTACGAAACGGTAGCTCCTCCGCTCGTCAGCCCCTTGGTGTGATATCTTCTCCATCCAACTCAGCTGCTAACACATGTGTTATATCAGAGGTAAGCGAAATTCCTTCTTATTTTAAAATCATACATCATCAACAATTCATATATCTGTTAATTAATTGAAATGTGCGAGTCATTTTTGACTTACTGATTAATATGATGTATTTTTAAAAGATTTAAATTTCAATAGAGAAAAAATAAAAATATTTGTAAGAATATTATTTATGAATAAACTTAAAAAACTTACTTAATTAGAACTGTTTAAAATGGTTTAGATCGAAATGCATTAAAAGTTTTTTTTAGAAATACCAGAGTTTATATATTTCTTCATTATAATTTTACTATAATCAAAGGAATTTGTTGCAAATCTGAACTTGTGATCGAAAAATAATCAAGCGACTTTAGCTTAGCTTTTAATCTGTATTTACTCCCGATCAAAGTCCAGTTACATTGGTTTATTTTTATGAGTTAAGGGTCTTTTGATTTTGTGTATGGGGGAAATCAAAAAATTTTCTGTTCAACAAAAGGATAAATAGCGAAAAAGCATTATATTCGTATAAAAAATCTTCGAAAGATTCATAAACTTCTTACTTCCTATAATTTTAGTTTTTTTATATAAAATCAAGAAATCTTGTATAATATTTTTATTTAGATGAAAAATTTCTTTTAAAAAATTTAGAGCTATCCTAATTGCCTTGTTTTTTGTAAGCTGTCATTCAAGGTTTTTCTTTTCTTTTTTACTTTAATATGTCCGGCTATATTTAAATCCAAGTCTCTTTAATTTTTGTTGATACTTAGCTACACACTATTTTATTAATAGGTATTTCCTGTGTTCACAGTTTCCTATAGTATAGTTCACCATAAAGACATTTCAATTTTGTTATAAATATTTGATTTTCTTGAGAAATTTATATTTTATAGACTCTAGCTATATTCAAGTAATTGAGCTTTTACTGAATACAGCATAAATCAACATAAATTGAAGACAAAAATTTATTGATAGTAGAAATAAATCGCGGGGCTTGAAACATTTCATTACACGCTGTGTATCAATTATTTTTCCTTAATATATCATGGTAATTACTGTCAAGGTCACATGTCTTTTAACGCGTAGGCCGCTCAGTCAAGTGTGACAGATTTATTTATTTTGAAAAAAAAAATATTTGTAGTCACAACAGTTCAGGTAAGTTGTAATAAGTGATGAAATGTTAGTTTAGTTAAATATTAAAACTTAGCCCTTTAATATTATGTTTTGAAAATGTTTACAAAAGGAAAATCTATGGTTAGTTAGTTAACGGTTATTAGTTAAAAATGCTTGATGTATGAAATAATTAGAATTAGATAACTTCATCGTTTAGTATTTTATCCTTAAATTTTGCGACTTATTTATAGATGCGATAGTGTAAAATGAAGTTGCCCCAGCCTTACTTATACACATACACATACAAACATTTATAAATATATTGTAGTTACTCATGACATATTAATTGTGGTAGAGAATATAGGGGCGTATAGTTAAAAAAATTATGTTAAATTTATTTACAATAAATTGTAATATATTTATTCCCGCGTAAACATGCTTTCGTCTCTTATGATTAAAATCTAAATGATGTAATCTCTTCTCTTAAATGATTCGATTTTCAGAGTCTTGGGTCCGCAAAATATGTTATGACTTTTCTCTTGTACTAAATCTCTTAACAATGCTTTCTGTATTTGTTGAGAATGTGATGGCTGAATGTCTTAAGAGTTCTTTTATACGCATTTTGATGATGTGACCTGTATTATATGCGGATATTTCTCTGTTTCTAAATTAACACTACTTCTGCCCATTATAATTAAATCTGTTTTTACGAGACTATTTTAAACACTTTAAAGTTATTGATGATATTGAATATAATCAAACTATTCCAGCATTCATTTTATATTTTCTTGATCCAAGGAAATGACATTAAATTTGAAAATTAATAAAGAAAAATACTGATACTTTTTAAATGCAAGAGGACATATTTAAATAAAGTTTTAGAGCATAGAACTGATTTTGTTCATGAATAAGGCATGTCAGACCTAAGAAATCACATAAATTAGGAAAAACATGATACATTATACTTTACATTTTAATTAAGTTTTACAGGTATTTATTGAACATTATACAATTAGTAAGCGGTGCGTTTCTGTAAAAAACCCATCCATGGACAAAATTAAAGCTTTCAGTTGGTTTTATATTTTTAGAATCCTAATTTGCTTCATGAATGTTCTTAAGCAGATTGAACGTACAGCTAATATCACATGGTATTAAATAAACATAAGGTAGTTTGCTTTTTCCACATGAATCCCTGTACAGAAATTCTCAAGAAACGCAGAATATATTGAAAGAAACAAGACCAGAAATAAAAATTTCACAAAAAAAGGGAATAATTCTTTTTTTTTTTCAAATAAAAATTTATTTATCATCATCATCATCTTTCTCTATCGTTGAAGTTACAGGTATTTAGTAAATTATCTCAATATAAGCAGATTTTGAAGCTATTTGTGTTGCTAGTACCATTTCACAGAATCTCTTTTATAGTCAATGGAATTAATGCTTTGATTTTCAATGAATTTAAAAATCAAAACTAGTTTCCAGAGATTCAGCTCAAAAATACTCCTTTTATATTTGTAATGCGAACATGTATTATGTTTGTTAAATGATATTTTGTATTCGTAGTGTTTTTATCTTTATGATTGAAAAATAAGACACGAACAGAAATTTTTATCAAGTGCGTTCTATGTGAAAGGCCTTAAAGATATTCAAAGAAGTTGAACTCTGTTATAACATATATGGAGTGCTAGATTAATGTTTTAATATAACTATTTTATATTGAAATTGTAATCAATAATATCTTGATAACTACTTGTTGAATAAATAATGTTTAAAATAATTCTTTAAGTCTATGCTTTAAAAATATTTAGAAGGAAAAAAATTGACATTTTCTACTCTTATAATATCAGTTAAAGGAAGAAAATAAAAGGATATCTGACTTTATTATTTCATTTCTCTCGGCTTTTAATGAAATATGCTTGTTGAGTTGTTCTTGAAGACTAATATATTGATATAGAACAGTTACCTTCTAGCTCTAAAGATCAAGCTTCAGCAGTATTGTTTTTTTTTTAAATGTTTTATAAAATGAAGTGCAATTTTGTTTAAAGGATTACAAAACTTAGGACTAAATGAACAAAATATTTACGAATTTTAATCTTCTCACTTAAAATTTTTTTTTAAAAAATTACTTGCAAGATATTAAAAAAATATTGCATGCATTTTAAACTTTTTACAATATCAATCCAGGACAGTAGCAACAGATTCAGTGAATTTTTGAAGTAGGTTATCGAGCAAAACTTGTCTGATATGAGTACGGATACGTTTTCTGATATTTTGAAAGATTTATGTTAACTGTACTGATTAATAAAAATTTTAGTCGGTAGTCAATACAAATTGGTGACTTCAAATTACTTTCTTTTATCTAACATATGTTTACAAAGTAGAAACTTGTAAAAATTAGCAGGCAATTGTTACCGGATAGACTAATTATCTAAAATTACTGTTTGAACTTAATCCTGAGTAGTTACCAATTTCTGAAACAAATCAACAAATTGTGTTTTGTATAATAATAATGCTAATTTTAAACTTCAAAATTTTAATTACACATTCGGCATGCTTCTTGGAGATTATAATAATTGTTGTTATTTGTTAAACAATTGCTTGGAAGAAAGTTGGAAAGAAATTGAAGATTATGAATCTTGCAATAGTTTGCATTTTTCTGCGATTAGTATAGTTTATATGAGAAGTAAATTTACTCAGGCTTTCCAAAAATATTTGATTGTTGAGAGATGAGATATCTCGTTAATGTTTGTTAAAATACTTCTAGTTTCCTGTAGAATGTTTAATGACATTGTATTACTCAAATATTAAAATGCTCAACGTTTATTGCCTTATAGTCATATAACCCAAATTAAAAGAATTCAAGAAGTGATTTACTGTTACTAATATTAGATAAATGAGAAAAGATACAGAAGACATTAGGTGATAAAAAGAAATGATTTTTAATTGAAATAGTTTTTTTTTTTTTTTTTTTAATTTTAAAAAACGAATTCTGCAATTAGATGAGTTTTTTTAAAAAGTGTTTTTTTTTTCATTTTCAATCCCCATCATTTCTTGAATTATAAAATATATATATATATATATATATCGCTTAAGAAAGCAAACTTTTCCAAATACATATTCAAAACAAATTTTGTATATTTAAACAAGAATCGAGTTAGAATACAGAGCCTCATACTATATATATTTTTTGTTTAGAATATACGAATGTGTCATTTAAAAATTTGTTTTCTGATACATCATAACTTTTATAGATCAATTTTAATCACAAAAGAAATTATGCTTACTGTTTCACAATTATTTTAGTAAAGAAATATTTAGGTTACGATTATCTATGTATTTCAGGTAGGAAACATATATACTTATTTTATAAGCATTGTTCATATAAAAAGAATTCAAATTAATTTGTGATAAAAAGTACAGATTTAATTTAAATTTGATTTTTTTCTTTAAGAAATAATTCAATAAATTGGTACAGCTAATGAGCATTATTTATATTTTTATTTTCAGCGTAAAACTAAATAACACATTTGAATTGATGGAAAGGCGATTGACCCACAAAACCATTTGCTTGTGCTCAGCCGACCGTAAAATTGCCGTCGGTAGTCTATTATTAAGGTTAATATAGTAGAGTCTAGAGAGGGTTGAGTGAGAGAGATTTGGAATTATTATTATATATATATTTTTTGAAGTAAAAATGGATATGTTTTTTGCGTTCCCCGAGAGTAAAGTTTGAGTTTTTTCCATTCAATAACATACACACACACAAGAAAAAAGAGAGAGAGAGAGAAACAATGGCGGGATTAAAATGAAAATTTAATGCCCGTCTCGAAAACCGTCGATTATATGTGCGACATACAAATTCGTTAAAAAAAATTATATTCTCTTAAATGTAAGCAGTATGAAGAAATGTGGAGATTAGAAACAGAAAAAGGCATCTCAAATATATTAAAAATCCCTAATCGTGAATTAAGTGTTTTTTTTTAAATTTTTATTTTACTTAAACCAAGCAACAGATTATGCTAAGAATTGTTAGGATTTGCTTTTTATTTTAAAATATACCTTAAATTAAATATAACTCATTCTGATTGCTCATAAAAAATATTTTCAAACATTTTGTAAATCAAAAGTAAGAAAAAATTTTTTAATTTATTTAAGAAAAAATGGGAAAGAAAAATTCGACCATACCAAAATTTAAATCGTTTTAATTTTTATTTTTTTTATGTCGACTTAATTAAAAAGACTTCATACTCTAGTCTTTAAAAAAAGGCAGTTTTTAGAGAACAATAACAACATTTTCTTCCTAAAAGCAACATTTTTTCTTCTTTAATTGGCTTATTCTTTTTTATTTCAAAACCTATAAGCTTAATTAATTTCTTTTAAAAACCAAACGAGATAGTTCTGGTTCTTTTTTAGCCGAAAAAGTTTTAAAGTGAGCTAGCATTATTATTTTCTTGGAAAAAAAATCGCTCTAAATTTCTTCTATTGTGTAGCTACAAAAGCAATTTATATTAAATATAGTTTTATGTAATGTTTTTATAACCTTAATTCTGGAATAATTTGACTTTCTATTTCTTGCAAAAGAACTTATAGATCCATTTTGTATCTCATGTAATTTTATAGGTAGAAAGAGGAAATCTTCTTTAAAAGCAAGAAATATTGCTCAAATAATGGTATTTTTTAATGATATCAATATATAAATGCACATGTTCCCACATTTATATAAATAAGAATGATGTCAACTTTAAGAACAAAATTTAGTTATAGAAGACAGTTTAAAAGTAGTAATTAGATATATTAAGGTAGATATGATAAATCACAAAATTATAGCGAATGATAATATTCTGTTTATAGTTTTCTTTTTGCTTTTTTAAAAAAATTTTTAAAAAAATCGGTCTTTCTCTTTATTTACTATGATAAAATACTTCATTAACTATTTCACTCATTTCCATAGAAACTAAAAAATTTATAGAAGATTTTTTTTAAATAAAAAAGGCGTTAAATTGACCCCCGAAGATCGAATTCTAATAACCGAATGTTGCACTCATAAAGTTGCTAAATTTGTTATTAGCGTCAACTAGATAAGGAATTTCTAATTCAATTATTGAACAGAAAAACAATGAATTAGAACATAGGCTGCCTAGAAATAGAAATGGAAGAAATGAGGAAATATATATTATGGTTTATTTATTCTTAGATTTTCTGAATTCTAAAAAATTAATACATTTCTAAACTTATGTTCTTTTGACTACAACTCTTATAATTTACATATTAGGGAAAAATGCATTTTTTTTTGTTTTGTTTCAGAAAAATTCCTTGCGTGACAAGTACTTTAAATGAAAACGTATGCTGTTTGGTTAATAAGCAATATCAATGATATTTTGAAATGTGAATTAACTTCAGGAGTATCTTGTATATTATGCAAGATCTTCAAGCTAGACTTGGCGCTTTAAATAAAGAGATACGGATTTTCTTGTTTCGGGCAGTTAGCTTAAAAATACCCTTTAATATTGCACTTGATCCCAAAATTGTGTACACGAATTTAATTGTTTTGTTTGAAGCAACTTTATATGGATTTAATCATGTATTATAACTTAAATTACGAGCATTAATGAGCGAATGAATTTTTATTTAACTTTACTTATACAAATTTTCTTTATTTTAGCAAATCATTTTCAATTTTGTGCAGATTTTATTAGTACTGATTGTACACATGTTCCTTTCATTTTTATCATAATACGTTATCCAACATTGTCATTTTATTTTAGGTTGTTTTATATTAAATGCTAAGTTCATGAAATGTGAAGGGGTTTTCTTAAATTTTCTGTTTAATTTAGGTGTATTTCTTAAAATAATTTTTAATTATAAGCGATTGCTCATAATTCATTTGATGTACTAAATTTGTATGATAGTGCGCAATACTTTGACAATTTCGCGTGATGTAAGAAACGCTTTTCTCTATTGTTTTAATATATTATTGTGATTTATTGAAATGTTTAATTTAATATACTTGAAGAATCAAACTTGAATTTTTTTCTTCTTTTTAGCCCAATCATGTTGAAAAACTTCCTTCACAACATCCAGAAGCTGTCTTCAGGTCAGTTTCGTGTTAAATTTATCGACCAACCTTTTGGAACCAGGCTTCCCGAATTTTCTAAAGTGAGGAAGAACTCTTGAATGTATTTTCTTCACCAACTGCTCCAACTGGAGCTGGTTGATCGTTTTTCTTATCGTGCAATTCCTAGTTTAACCAAAACTTTTGTATCATTCCACCAAATGTTAGAATATTGCATTTGGAATTTGGTTATCTCTAAACGATGGCCATTCTTATGGGCAAGGGCAAACATGCAATGTGAATGAAAGGAAAACGCAGTTTTCACTGTAATTGGGTATTTAATCCCAGCACTTAGTGTGGTGTTCTTTGTACATAACAATGGTTTAATGTCACATCACTACAATAATGCTTTTGATATCACCAAAATTTCACATACACGGTTTTTGTTTTGCATTCCATAGCATCTATGTTTTTCATAGTAAAATCTTCTAGGCTGTGATTGCAATTTTTTTAAAAAATGTATAGAAATTTATTATACATTTATTCCATTATTTGTAAATTTTGTACCTAAAAATTCACTGTTCTATCTTTATGGTCAAGATTTTTCGCTCATGGATATGCAAGCACAACTGATGAAAGTTGTTGTATAAAGTATTTTGTGATAGTATGTCTAAAGAACACGTTGGGTGTATTGTACAAATGTATCGAAAATTTATTCAATAAACATATTAACCAAATGTAAAGTTTTCAGTAAATTTATTTGATTTCAGATTTTCAAAGATATTTTTCAGAAGCACATTTTTGTTTTACTTTTAGTTGCATATCTACTTTTATTAAAGATGAAAAGTAAAACACAAATTATTATTTGAGATGAAAAACTTCCATGGATGTTTTTTTGCGGATAGAGTTTTTCCATGAAACTGAATGGATTAAAAGTCACGACATATTCTACAGTTATTAATCATATAAATTTTCGCATATCTTAACAATATTATTATTATATCTTAACAATATATCTTATTCTAAAATTTATGAAAATCCTAATGGAAATTTAGAATAATCACTTGGAAGTGAATGCTGTGGATAGGTAGTATTTAACACTTTAGCTGAAATAAATACCGAAATAAATCAGTTCCAAAGAATATCTATTAAAAAGCACGAGAGAGAATAAGAATTACTCTAGATTGATTAAGTATTCATTTTAAATTGATCCTAGAATATGAGCCACTCTATGCAATATTATATTCTGCCGCCTTTTTTTGTTGTGATCTTTTCAAACATACCCTAAAAGGTTTGATTTCTTAGCTTTAATATCAATACATACTTTCAAAATACTAATTTCAGGTGATAAAAATTTAAAAGATAACATAAAGTAGTTGTAATTTATTTTCTGAAATAAGAAGGTAATTAAACCCTTGGTGCGATGAAAATTTTGTTCTGCTCCTCTATTCATTTGCATGATTAATAAAAATCAAGTGGGGACACACACACACACAGGCATCCAGGTCAGTATGCTTACAACTATTGAAAATTTCAGTAAGTTATCATGAAATGCGTCCTTCTTTCTGCACAAAAAAAAAAAAAAAAAAAAAAAAAAAAAAATTTAGGAATAAGTTTACAATAAAAATTATAATATTTATAATAAATAGGAATTATTATTATTGTATTTTTTGAATTTTTTTTTGTTGTATGGAGTAAAACAAAATTTAAAGTCCGATTCGTTTTGAAACTGACTTTTTATCAATATTATAAACAAATTTATGATTAAAAAACATTAATTTAAAATTTTAAACTATGTATACAATATCCTTTTAATTCAGTATTAGAAAAACTGCTAAACTAATTAAAGAAAACCGATAAATTTTAAATATTTTGTACTGTAGTATAGGTGTGTAAGATATGAGAATCTCTCCACACTTCCCACATAAAGTGCCGACTTTCGTCATATAACCACAGTACTAAATTTCAGAGAATACGGTTTATATGTTAATCTTAAGATAATTATTGAATAAAACAAATAAATATGGCCTGGAGTAATTGGGGAGAGATTAAAAGGGAAATTCACTTGAATATAAATGTCGGAGAAGGTCTTAGTTTTAAAGATATTGTTAGGGTTTTATAGTATAATACATTGGTACCCAAACTTTTTAGGAAGAGTGCCACTATTAGATAAAAAAAATAACTATGCGTGCACTTTCAACTTTTTGAACAAATAAAAAAGTAAAAAAATGTTACTTATTGGCTTATGTAATTTTTAATCACAGAGCACAATATGAATGCAAGTCTAAGTAGTGGAAATTTTGAAATAATATAATAAATTAGACCAAAGCACAAACTTAGATTTTATTGTTAATCAGTTCAGTTAATTTTGAACGATATTTTGATTTTGTTATGTTCATAATAGTAAACATTTGTTTGCAAATGTATATTGATTAAAATCTACAACAAAATATCTGACAGCCAAATCGTGTAAATTTGAAAAATTGCTTGTTAGTACAAGTTTCCAAAATTCAACATAATTCTTTATATTTGCTCTGCAGATCAATAATTTCGATTTGGATTTCCGGTGGATAACAATTATCATTTTGCAGAGAAATTGAGAAAAGGTTTGTGAAAAGATCAATATTTTTTTATAACCTTGAAAATCATCAAACCTTGCACTGGAAGAATCCTGAAAAAACGGATATTAAATTTTTAAATCTACCATAGGTTGGAACAAAATTAACTTTGGTAGTTATTTCCTGTATTATTGTAAAGTATGCTAATTTTCTCTCTCCAAAAACACTACAAAAAAAGTTCGTTCTTAAATGAAAATATATGACCAACTAAGGCAGAAAAAATACGTTTTTTTTTTCTCTGTAATCTTAAATTTAAATTTTAATGTCCCATAATATCCGTAAGAAAAGCCAAATCCCACAGCCAATCTTCATTCGAGAGCAACCAGCACTTACTGGGTGGTTCAGTGTTTCTTTCCAGATGTTTTAAAATACGCTCCCTCAAATTCCACAATCACGCGAGAAAAAAAAAAGCTTTTGAAAGTCAGCTCTCACAATAATGCAGGTGCATTCTCTGCACGATAAATTTCTATTGTAACTAATTTAAGTGTATTTAAAATACATTTTAATGTCTTTTTTAATCGGTCAGACAACCGTATTTCAGTAAAGTTATAGAAAAAACATTTATTATCTTTTCAATTCTTTTTTAAGTCTTTTCGGGTCATTGTTAGAGCTCCACCCTGCCACATCGTGGCACGTGTGCCGCGGGTCGGCCACCCCTGGTATAATATATCAGTGATTGTCAAAAGATGGCAAACTTCATAAATTTATTGCCTGAAAACAGAAACTAGAACAAAAATAGTAATAATGCTTAGGATTAAAGATGATTTCCGCATTTTCAGAACGGTAAATAAAAATTAAAATGTTAATTGCAATTGTAATTGTTCTATTGTTCTATTAAAATTTTGAAAGGTTGTCAAATTGATTTGCATCTACCCTCAAATAGAAATGTATTTCTTTTGCTTAATACTGTCAAATATATAGCTTAAGAAATATTTATACTTATTTACTTTATAAAAAAAAAAGGAAATCGTTATCTGTGAATATGTTTTTGCTTCAAAATTTGCGTAACGGGAAAGAAATCAATGTATTATTATAACGTTAATTATATTTAAAAAATCAATAAAGAAACAATTGCTTTTTTAATGGCTCTTTTGTAAGTTGTTATTAGATGTTAATGGACATAATTATCATTTGTGTTTCATCATTGAATGAACGTGTAAGGGGGAGTTTATGGAAAAAAAAATATTCATCAATACAAAATCTTTTTTTTTTACATGAACAAATGAATATTGCGATGTATATGATTATTGAACATCAGGTTTGATTCCTTTGAATTCTTTATGTTATTGCGTAAGATAAAATACATGTCTAGAGATTGATGACATTTTAACAAATGCTTCTTTGTCACTTATTCAAACTACATATATTTAATATTTTATGCAAAGCAATTTCATAGGTATTTCCATCAAGCGAACGAGCATAAAAAAATTTAAGGTGATGTTTAAAATTAATTACAAATATTTTGTCTCCAAAAGGGATATAATCCACCAGTGGTGCACACAAGGGGGGGCCTCGGGTCTGGACCTCCCATAACTCTTGATTTTTTTTTATTGATTATAACCCTATGTGTATGTTGCACGTAAAATTTTATTAAGTATTTGTTTTTAATAATTAATTTTATTTATTAATACTAATTACTTATTCAATAATTAATTTGTTACTGTTTTTTGTTCCCGAAAATCAACAAAAATAAAAAAAAATATGTTGGGTGGCGTATTGGAGCATGTTATGAGAATGGTAGACTTTCAACCCCAGATCTCCACTCCCCCTCCCCTTTAAAAAATTCCTGTGTGCGCCACTGAAATCCACCATTTTATATATTAGCTCACTCATACTGCAAAATAATGAATGCTTAATATTTATCAATTTCATTTACTTCAACACATTATAGATGCGGTAGCTTAGTGATCAAGGTTGGTGTGTCATAAGTTCACGCCTAGTGCCGCTGAAGACCCTCCGTGTAGCCATTGTACGTTAAATTTGTTGTGGTGCAAACGTTCTTCCGTTGGTGTGGACGTTTGGAAAGGGGGCGGCTCAGGTGTCGTCCTGGTCACTTGACCATAGTTCAAAATTACGAGGTTACAGTAGCCCTCGTCAGTGACGTAACGTACACCCCCGCAACCTCCGCATTGCGGGTGACCCAGGGATTCTAGAGGGCCCAAATCCTGACTGACGCCAAGTACGTATTTGGGCTTAGGGTCCCCAAACCTGACTTTGCAGGAGGGCTCTAATATTCTCCGATACACCACTGGCCCTCGTGTAGCTTTATAGTGCGACGTCAATATAACACTTACTCACTCTTTGTCAACACATTATAAATGTTCAGGTAAGCAATTTGATACGAATATTTGTAACACAGTTTTTGTGTTTTTCTCTAAAAAAAGGCAGACTCTGCTAGACCCTTATAACACTGAAATGATGCATTTTTAATTGTAACAAAAAATGTTTAACGTCGATTGAAATTCATATCGTTAAGAAACTACTTACAATGAAAAGTGTTTCTTATCAGGGATTTTGCTCTCAAACTATTACCCTAATTTTATTAATGCTTTTCGATTCTCTGATAAGAAAATTCCATTAAAAATATTATTATCTAAGAAAGAATTTATCACCTTTCTATCTCTTATTTTGCCTCTTAGATTTAAAAGTTATAACTTCATAAATGCTCTCTGTGTTTTGCGTATATAAAATTTCAAGAATATTCACGTTGAATTATGGACTAGGAAAATTTCAAAACTGTAAGGGAATGAATGAGTCTGATTTCTTAAGAAAAATTAATTTTTAATGGCTGATGGTTAAACTTGAGTCCAATTCTTTACTTGCTAATGGATTTGGTCTGAGGAAGAGTTATATTGAAGTCACAATATAAAGTAACACACATAAGGGCTATTGGCGACGGACCTCGTCATTTTGAACCTCAGTCGAGTGAAGAAGACGACACCTGAGCTGGCAACCACCTCTTCTAACTACCATCAGGGCCGGCTGTAGCAGTTTTGCCACCCCAGAAAAAAATGGAAAATGCTACCCCTCTCTCCAAAGCAAAAAAATTGTAATTTAAAAAGATAAATTGTTCACATCGATACACACCGAAAACACTTGAGTAATTCTTGCGAACAAAAAGGCAACATAATAATATTATATATAATTTTAAGTCAAGTAAAAAATTCGAAATTAAGGTCATAATTACCTGTTATTATTTCAAACGAGTAAAATCTAAGAGAAGGAATCGTCCATTTCAGCATGCCAATTTCTTCTAAAAAGAATCTACTGATGGTGGGGATGACAAACGTTTATTTTAACTTATAGTAACTACACTCAAGACTAAAATAAAACATCTCCTGTGACTGTCTATCCCCAAAAACTCTTATTGCCCCTGTCCCCTTTTGGATAGCTGATACCGGACATAATATGGGTGAAAGGAATGTCCGCTGTGACCATATTCCGGGATGGGAAAAAAGATTCTAGTGTGAAAAATGTTTAAACTTATCAAATTTCATGACTGAACATGTACTCCCAACTCGAACTCTAAAGTTTCAACATAAAAGAAAACTGACATTAAACATACAGAGTATAAAATAAGGAAGTAAGATGCGTTAAATGAATTACCAATTGAACACTCAATGATATTTCAGAAAATATGTCAAATTTTTTGCATCAAAAAGAAAAAGTATTTTTCAAATTCGATCCAAATGCCGCCCCGGGCAGGGGTCCAGTTTGTCCGGTCTTAGAGCCACCACTGCTACCATACCTCATCAATCGGAGGATATTGAGCCTCGACAGATTTAATGTGTGCATCGGTCCCCTCTACACAGAGGGACGGATTTGACCTGAAAAACAAAACCAGGTGAAAGTGGGGAAAATCAAGGTCCGTGTATAAATTTAACCCTTAACTTCGCACTGTTGCATTTCTGCAGCATGTGTTTTATTTTAATTTAACAGACTCAATACTTTTTTTAATTACCTACAAATCACTTATCTGAGAAAGAAAAAAGATTACTTCAAGTAAATACATGCTAATTTTGTCACTAGAGGGAAGTACATTTTTTCCAGAAATCACAACAATTATAAAAATCTTTGATGCCTCAAGAACTGTGTTTTTACTATGAAAAGAATCCCTTATATTTTATGCTTCCTCTTGTTTATTGACGAAATAAATTACCAGGTAAGAAATTTAAACATTTTATGATGAATAATAAAATTCTCATATAAAAAAAAGTTTTGTAATTTACAGCACTACTGCGCAATGTTGCACTTCTGCAACAAACAAAAAAATGACTGAAATTCAATTTAAAACTGCTTAATTTTTTTTTCATATTTTTCTCTTTTATTATTACTTGAAAACTAGCTGATATAATTTTTTCATAGAAATTTAAAAAATTGTGAAGTTAAGGTATCCGACTACGTTCGGAACCGTGATTTTGCAAAAGCGTATAAATGGATAATATTTATGATATTTAGTCTCGCTTAGATTAGAAAATGTATATAAAACTGTTTTAAGAATAGCATTATAATAAAAAATTATTTAAGTACAATATTTTGACAAAAAATGAACTTAGAATAAACTTTTTTCAAAATGTTCTCCTTTTGTGAAAAATGCTTCCATTATAATAATATTTTGCCTGTATATAGCTCAGAGCTCTGTACAGAGGCTCAACTAGAATTTTTGAAACATATAACTTAGAAGTGGGTTTATCCGTGTTTTACAAGAGAGAGGAGAAATTTTTAAAAAAAAAACGCCGATAATTATTTCAAATGATTGTAACTCTGACAATAATGTGAATTTTTCAAAAATCATAATTGAGCCTCTGTACAGAGGTCTGAGCTATATACAGGCAAAATATTATTGTTATAGAAGCCTTTTTTACGAAAGGAGAACATTTTGAAAAAAGTTTATTTTAATTTTTAGCCGAAATATTGTATTTAAATAACTTTTTTTTTTGCCAAAATGTCCTTAAAACAGTTTTATACATGTGTCCTGATCTAAGTGACACTAAATATCATGAAAATTATCCATTTATGCGCCTTTTTAAAATCACGGTTTCGAACGTAGTCAGATACCTTAAGGATTAAACTATTAGTAGTATTGAATATATTGAAAAAGTATTGAAATGCATTATTATAGTAAATGAAATGAATGAATAATATATTAAAATTTTAGATACGTTTATTTTTTACAATAATTCTTGTGGTAATTGTCTTTTAAGATTTTAAGTAAGACATTTAAGAAAAATACTTTAATCAGTGTTTTTGCTTCTATGAAACATTTCATGGAGCTATATTCATAGAATTTTACTGATAAAAATGCGTATTATTTCCCAAGAAATAAGTATGATATTTTACAAAATTATGGTAAGAAAAAAAATCTCTTCATTACTACAGTGATTTTTTAAAACTAATTAAGTAGTTTTGGGACCTTCAAGAATTTAGATGTTTGTTAAAAAATGAACAATTAACATAATCAGTACAATTGACTGAAGCCCAATTACAGTTTCGAATACCCTCCATTTGGAATTTTTAAAACTATAATCGAAGCATGAGAAACACAGAAGGAGAAGGAACCTTAATTTTATATCATTGGAAAGATGCAGTAGAACCTGTTTTTGTGTGCTCCTTTTTGTGCGATTTTATTTTTGTACGATTTGTTTTGTGTAATTTTATTTTTATGCGATTTATTTTGAGCGATCCTTTTTTATACTGTATATGAATTTCAACGGCTTTAACTTCCCCTGTAATGTTTCTGTCAATGCACATTATACACTTCAAGGCGCTATGTTAATTTGTTATAAACAATCTCTCGACGATGTACGTTCAATTGTTTTCTTTCAACGTTCGAGCATCACACGCTTGACTGAACACGAAACTTTCAATGGCAATGACATTACCAATAATTTGTTAGATCATGAAGACGGAAAAGAAGAACCGGATTCTTTGAGAGTGGATGAAATACATGGAGGGATCCAGAAATCGGGAAAGCATTTTTTTTTTAAATTGATATAAATTTCGAAAGGAATTTGAAATTCCAAAAATATCTTTAATCATGGATATCTGGTTATTGTGATGTTTACAAGCCATTGACCAACCGACAGTTGTCGCAAAAGCTTATCACTTACTTTATAGTGCCAAAAAATAAATCAATTGAAATTGTATCTTCAAGTGACGAAAGCGATTTTGAACTAATTCATCACAAGAAGACGCGCACTTTGGATTACGATGAGTGGCAGTGAATTATGTATGTGCATTTTGTGTGTGAAAACTGTTTTTAAAATGTTTCCATGTGTAATTTATTTACTTATTTTGTTTAGAAGTACTTTTTCATAAATTTCGTAAATAATTGACTATTTTCTAAGTGCGACTTATTTTGTGTGGTCCCTCCCCACCGCATAAAAAAATTTTCGGTCGTACGCCGACTAATTTTTTGTTATATGTAAGTATTTATGAAATTTTCGAATATTTTTTTTGTGCGTTTTTTTATGCGATCCCTATCTACCGCACAAAAACAAGTTTTACTGTATTTAATTTTTGAAAATGACTTAAGTGTTAAATAATAAATTAGCTTATTTATTATTCATTATGATTCGAAAAAAATTATCTTTTAATTTAAATTAAGGAAATTGGCAATAAATAAACAACTGTAGTCTAGTTTCAAATAAAAGGCAACACATGTTTTTTTTTCAATCAATTTATTTTTCAGAAAGTTTGGGTCGATTCTGTCCTTTCATGTAAACCCATGTTACACAGTTTATGAGGTCAATTCGCCTTCGAAGTTTCAAGTATTTTGATTTTTGTTTGAATGAAGAAAATTGTTAAATTTGGTCATTGCGTTCGTTTCAAGCTCTAGAAATTCTTAATATAGGTGAGAAATATTTTCAGCGCAATTCCTTATAATTAAAACGAGAGAGAGAGAGAGAGCTATTTTTTCATATTCAACATTAATAAAATGGGAAAATAAGAAATGATCACACAAAAGACATGAAAATGATATAGAACTGCTAAAAATATGATTTTTTAAAATAATTACCTATTTATTATAGACTGAATTTGCGTTGAATACAATGAAAGTCACAAGAAAAATATTTAATTGTTATATCTTTCAAAAGAAATCGCTATTTAATAGCTTTGACCTTAATAACTTTGAGTAAATAACAGAAACTGAATTAAGTTCATATGTATGAAATAAGCGTTTCTTAATGACTAAATTATTATTAGTCCCCCTACCTCTACACACTGTATACATACATATTTTATCGAAATCCCTCGAACTCACCTCTTTAGAACAGCTTGTTGAAGACATCACTTTTTGAAGTCCCTATATCATGTGATTTTATAATTTTTCAAGCAGATTTCATTAGAAGTCGAAAGTGGTTGTAAAAAAAAATTAAGGATTATCTAGTTCAAAAATTACTCTATGGTGATTTATCATGGAAAATTCTATAAGGTACGTATAAATGTGAAAGATTGAAAATTATGTATCAGAAGTTAACAAGTCTTGGGAGCTTTGTTGATGACTTCTTTATATTTGCCATTCTAACGTAATTATTAACTTGCCAGGTTATTTAAATAAAAATCAATTGAAAATATGATAATCAAAAAGTTGATGACGATATTGAAATGGGTAAGATCAGGTTCTGAGGTAAGATTTTTGACGTATGCTTAGTTGAGGTGATTACGTTTGGAACCATGATTTTGAAAAAGAGTATAAATGAATAGTTTTTTTTCAATATTTAGTACCTGCCAAATTAGAAGACACATGTTTTAAAAGTATTATTACAAGAAAAAATTATTTAAATACAATTTTTTGGCAAAAAATGAAGAAAAATGACATATTTTCAAAATGTTTTCTTTTTAGAAAAATGCTTCAGTAATAAGAATATTTTGCCAATATATAGCTGACTTTTATGCCGCACATCCGGTATAGTGGTTAGTGACGTTGACTACTGTGCCGTTGGGAAGACCGAGAAGACATGGATGTTTGTAAATGTATAGTGCTTTTGCTTCTAGGGGTACTCCAAACTGCCATTGAGCTGCAAGCCCTCTCGTGAGGTTGGGAGAAGAGAGGTGGGAGGTCCCTGACCAACCCCAGGGTGTTCTCCCTCAAAATTGAAACCGAGCCAAATCGTAATGTCACCTATATGGTGCCTAAAGCTATGGTTAACAACAGGCGTACAACATAGCCCTTTGTCATGATGAATTTCGTGGGCCTCGATCTGGCACTGCCGATCAAGCAACAACAAGACTTCTATACAGAGCCTGAATTAGGGTATTTGAAATATATAATTTAAAAGCGGATTTACTCATATTTTAATAGATCAGGTTAAATAAAATTTAAAAAAAACTGATTATTAATTCAATTGATCGTAACTCTGAAAATAATTTGAATTTCTTAAAACTTTTAGTACAATCTCTGCAGAGAAGTCCTCCCCGTATATAGGCAAAATATTTTTACAAAAGTATTTTTCATTGAGGAAGAATATTTTGAAAATATGTCATTCCGTCTACCTTTTTTCCCCAAAAATTGCATCTAAATAATTTTTTCTTGTAATAATATTTTTAAAACAATTTTATATGTATATTCTAATTCAACTGACACTAAATATTAAAACATTATTCATTTATATGCTTTTTAAAATCACGCGGTTCCGACCGTAGTCAATCACGTATTTCTTATAAATTTTGAAATATTCGAGTTCAATTTCTTTTACACTTTCCAATAACTGTTGCAGCAAAAACCAAACAACTAATTAATGAAATTTTAAACAACAGTATGTGATAGCAATCTTATTCTCGGTCATCTCTCTTGAGTAATTTTTTGTAGACTTCCTGTTGTATTCCAGTACTATTGTTTGGATTGGATGCCATAACATGCACACCATTTTCGATGTAACTTGTAACCATCGAGGAATCGCCATTTGTGAAACGATAACTTCAAACCTGTCGTTGGCTTTCCGTCTCAAAAAACTGTCTAAGCGCTTTTGAGAACACATTTGCAGTGTAATTAACCAGTCTTGAGTTTTTCTTATAAAAATAACGACTGTGAAGATAAAAAATTCAAGTTGTGAAATACCCACACTCATTAACTCATTACAAAATAAATACAAAACAGAAAACAAAACTATTTTGAATTACTTTTCTTAAAAGTGAGTTTGTGCTCTAGTTTTGGACATTGCTGTATATTTGTACTTGGAAGTTAACATTTGTTTTTTCTAAATAAAAATATTCCATAGGATTGCGTTTTTTATATATTTTAATACTTTTCCATTTTTCTTTGAGGAAAATAAGATAAACTAATAAATGCGAAAGTGATAAGAGAATAGAAATCATTCTACGATTTTTCAGTTAAGAAGTTTATTTATTTCTAGGAGTGAAATGCATTCCACTCAAGAAGTGAAGCTTTCTAAGTCAATTATCAGTGAATGTTTTCACAAATGTTTCCTGGTTGTTTGAAAACACCTTGAGTAATAAACGGATTACGATAATTTCACCACCACTGATTGACAACTTCCTCTTTCTCCACACAGACAGGAAAAACCGCTGAGTAAACTTCAGGTGAGTTCGGCGCCAAAGAACAAATCAACATATTTTTCAACTGGAAATTCATCTTTAAAATTAAATCCACATGAGGTGCGAAGAAATGCGACTAGTAATGTACCATTCACTACCTGCCTTATACTAATTAAATCGATGTGAAAATTTAAATAAAGAAGATAATTATACTCAATTTAATGAAAAATCAAAAGTACCATTTATTTTATATCTCAGAGTAGGGCAGGAATCTGACATGTGTTAGACATGCACATTTCAAACTCTGTATTTTGATTTAAATATATGTAGTTTAGTAATATATTATTTGAACGTTTTAATAATAAACTTACTTTCTTCCTTATTTAAGAGATGGTGAAGAATTTCAAAATGTTCATATATATTTGTTCATTTAAATTTGAAATAATTTTAGTTAAATGAATTTTCATAAAATAGACTACAGATGTGATGACCTACCTCATCATGAACAAACAAGTCTAACGATGAAGATAATTTGTGGGCTTGTACCTTCTTTTGTGTAAGCTTTCATACCACCCTTATTAGAGTTTAAAATGCAGAAGTCTGTTATATCTCACGATTTTCCATGGTGCTCAGTGTTTCTGCTGTCTTCCATGTAGTTCAAATTCCCCAATCCTTTTGGTACTAAGTCACTTCTTTTTTATCAGTCTACCTTGGCCCAAATTTAAATCAGTCTGTTATGGACTTCGAGTATTTTTGTAAAAGCTCTTCGATCAGGGCCACAGCAAAATAACAAACGCATTATTAATCATGTTCACTTTCCCTTCCAATTCAGAAGATGTGTGTCGGTAAGTAACATAATTTAGGATGGTTTCAAAATGGACGATTGTTTTGTACTTTAAAGTTGTTTAGGGCCTAAATGCAGAATGATGTGGTACCTCAAGTAAAATATTCCTTTGTTTATTAAGTCAAAGTCGCTTAATTTTAGTAAGGCTACGGTCTGTTTTATAATGTTAAAGATAAACGGGAATAACGAGATAACTCTCAGCACGTTAAATTTAACCAGGCTGAAAGTCTGTAAATGGCATTCTGATTGATTAATGTGATTCAAAATATAGAGAGGTCCGTTACTAATAAACAACAGTTTAGTCTTAAAACGATGTTAATTCAAGCAAAAATCTTCCCCTCCTACTTAAAATATTTATCTGTACATGTGTCATCAAAAAACTTTGCGAATAATATTTGTTGAGTTCACCTATAGTAAAATTAATATCGTGCTTCTTAATGGTTTCTTTTTTAAAAAAATAAATGTCTCCTTTTATTTTAATTTTTGTAAAAAAAATTTACAAACTGAAATTCGAAACTGATTTAAAGAGCTATACAGTTTTTTCTTACAACTTCTCTCGATTGTGCAACTATACTGCATTTTTAATTTTAGAAAATCAAAATTTATGCTTTGAAAATTTCACTAAAGAAAAAACAAAAGGAAAAAAAATCCAGTGAAATTTTTTTCAAAAATAATCAAATATTCAGTATAACTAGGTTCAGTTGAAATTATGTTTTGTATTCTTTTAACTTAAAATAAACAAATTAAGGATTTGTCCAATTCAACCAATACTGGTTAAAATAAAGAGTTGCAAAAATATCAAAGGAAGGTACGTCATTTTCCTGTATTGTCTCTATAAGAAACAATACAAAAAATAATTGCATAACATAGATTGAATAAAATCAAAAGTTGATATAGAATAATAAGAAAAATCCAGTGCGCAGTTGTGAAAAAAAGAATTATTAATTAGAGAAATAAAACGTGTTACAAAATCCTCAGCAATCGTAGAAAGACGGGTGGCATCGAAAACAAAATCAATGGGAGGTATTTGCGAAGAAACAGTGCGTAAATTCTTTAGAAAAGCCATTAAAAAGTAGCTGAAAAATACATTAATTTCCTCGTAAACTTATATATAAAAAAACGGTTCCTTAAAACGTACTAAAAATGTTTGGGAAAAAGTAATCTATTGACGAATTTCATATTAGCTGATAATAATTGTATTAAGTGTTCACGTTAAACGGAAAAAAAACTCAATTCCATATTTTTTAACAAAATTAAATTTTATCAAACATAAAGAAATTTATGTTATTAATTATGTTATTAATTATTTTATCAAACAGAACAGTCGCCATCAACACTGAGTCGTAGTCAAAACAATCACAAAGACAAATGATTCTAATTACATAATAAAGAAATAATCCAGGTCATTAAAAATGTTTTAAAGTTACTGTAATTTATAAAAAGTGGTAATAGATAACGTTATTTTAATGAGCAAAAATGTCACGTGTGCAATCATTTTCCTCACATGAAAAGTGATCATCAGGTAAAAAGTTCCTTATTATAAGCATTCCTTTTGTTGAAACAAACGTACTAGAGAAAATTGGTTTTTGATAATATGAACATAAGTTTATGTAGCTAATTTGAAATTATGGGTAGAAGTACTTTTTAAATAAATTTTCTATTAGTAATACCTTGATATTTTCAAAAAGTTAGTTTTACATTGCTTTTTGTTAAATTATTATTTTAAATGAAACAAAGAAATATAATTTAAATAATTAAAAATGGGCTTACTGCAGATTTTTTAGGTATTAATACAATAAAATGTTTTTAATGCGAAATTTGGAAAACTTTTCTTGATACAGTTAAAATATTGATCATTAAGGTATTTTTTACACTTTTCTTTCAGTTTTGTAAAAAATTAAGACGTCTTTTCGTTCCAATCATTGTAGTTTTCAATATTCGTAAGAAAACTCTAGAGAATACGAAGCGAGTGACGCATATTTTTCAAAAACATATAATTTTACTTTTCCCATCATACATATCAATAAACCTCTTAAAATACTCTTTAAAAAAGAGAGAAAAACCATAATCATCTCAGTTCTGAGTTAAATTAGTTTTTAATGAAATTTTAAATGGAATTATATTTTTCGTCTTAGGATTTCCCAAGAACTCTTGTGCGGAATCACTTTTATTTGAAATCTCGAAAAAAAACTTTAATCGAGATGAGAAATTCTTATCAACATACTGGTTACAAGTCACTTTCTTTTTAATCACACATAAATACCAAGCATCTAAACTGATGCCCTCTTTTCAAATTTTCAAACTATATCGTACCCGGACTTCAAAGTCTCATTGAATGTTTAAGACGCTAAAGTTTCAATATTCCACATGAAAACATTTGCTATCAGTTTCAAACCAGTTAGTCTATAAGTAACAAAGCTCTGTTTTTCATTTAAGATATTGTAATCTGCCTTTTAAGGAGTATCTATATTTGGTAATAATTTAACTTAAGGTATACGACTACGTTCGGAACCGTGATTTTAAAAAGGCGCATAAATGGATAATTTTCATGATATTTAGTGTCACTTAGATTAGAATGCATGTATAAAATTGCTTTAATGACATTTTGACAAAAAAAATTATTTAAATACAATATTTCGGCAGAAAATTAACTTATAATAACCTTTTCTTCAAAATGTTCTCCTTTTGTGAAAAATGCTTCTATTATAATAATATTTTGCCTGTATATAACTCAGACCTCTATACAGAGGCTCAACTATGATGTTTGAAAAATTCACATTATTTTCAGAGTTACAACCATTTGAAATAATTAACGGCGTTTTTTCTTAAAATTTCTCCTCTCTCTTGTAAAACACGGATAAACCCACTTCTAAGTTATATGTTTCAAAATTTCTAGTTGAGCCTCTGTACAGAGGTCTGAGCTATATACAGGCAAAATATTATTATAATGGAAGCATTTTTCACAAAAGGAGAACATTTTGAAAAAAGTTTATTCTAAGTTCCTTTTTTGACAAAATATTGTACTTAAATAATTTTTTATTGTAATACTATTCTTAAAACAATTTTACATACATTTTCTAATCTAAGTGACACTAAATATCATAAATATTATCCATTTATACGCTTTTGCAAAATCACGGTTCTGAATGTGTGCGTAGTCGGATACCTTAATAATAACCAATCACTTCACAAAGTGGATCGAACTGATGCCCCTCAGATATACCTCAGACCTCTGTACAGAGGCTCAACTAGAATTTTTGAAATTTATAACTTAGAAGTGGGTTTACCCAGGTCTTACGACAACACAGGGAAGAAATGTTAAGAAAAAAACACTGGTAATTATTTCAAATGTTTGTAACTCTGAAAATAATGTGAATTTTTCAAAACTCATAGTTGAGCCTCTGTACGGAGGCTCAACTATGATTTTTAAGCCATATACAGGCAAAATATTATTATAATAGAAGCATTTTTCACAAAAGGAGGTTTTGAAAAAAGGTTATTCTAAGTTACTTTTTTGCCGAAATATTGTATTTAAATCATTTATTTTTGTCAAAATGTCATTAAAACAATTTTATACATTTATTCTAATCTAAGTGACACTAAATATCATAAAAATTATCCATTTATGCGCCTTTTTAAAATCACGGTTCCGAACGTAGTCGGATACCTTAAATAACATTCTCTAACTAAAGTTTTTTTCGTAGGATGGAGATGAACTCTCTTACGAGATTTAAAAAATACGTGCATATATTCTTTTTAATTTCGCCTGAGAGCACACACACTTTCTTTTGTACTTGAATCATCTGTAACTGAAACGTTCTATTATTCTGTTTCTTTTATGAATGAAATCTTTTCAGTCCTCTCTAACGAAGTAAGCATTTATGAATGAATTTTTTTTATTTCATTCTCTTTGGGTAGCAGCACCCATTAAAGCAAATCACTATGGGCAGAATAGAAAGTTGGAGGTGGGGGGGGGGCTTATTCATTGTATACTTATCGCATGAGTCAACGCTGAAGTAAATACGTATGTCGGCTTATATCAAGCATCTGTAAGCCGAAGAGAGAACTATCAAACTTGCTTCTACCCATTATAAATACTAGCATACTACGCAATAGGCCAAGATTTGAAGCATGAGTGATCATCACAGGTGCGGGTTTGTAAAAACAAAAGAAAAACAGCTTTGCTTTTCTACTCTTGGGCAACGGTTAGCGTTCGTGCAAGACTGGCTAAGGAGCGGAAGCAGGTTTTTTGTTTTCTACTATATATATATATATATATATATATATATATATACCTTATTTTTTTGTATGCTAGTTGCATTTTGTGATTGGTGAACTTCAAAGAGAGACTTGATGAACCCTCAAAAAGATTTCTCAATGAAAATCATTTTTAGTAACTAGAGGATATATTCAGAAGCTCTTTATGATGAATGACGTGCAATCGTTCAGGTTTGCTTAACTTTTCCTCGGAAGGAACAGATGTGTGCTGTAGGACACCTTTTGAATATTAACGCTGAAGACACCTTTGAGTTCATAATTAATATTCGCAAGCTGCAGAGCTTCCGCTTTCAGTCACCCTTACGGCCCTATTAAGCGAGTTAATCTGTCGGATTCGGTACAAGACATTTTAATTGTTTTACTTTTTAGCAGTTGTACGTATTATTGTTACGGTTGAATTCCAACATCACCTGCGAAAGTCAACGTGTAGTTTCCTGTTGTATTATATGGGTTCTGGAATCAGTTAATCTTTGACATTGTGGCAATGATGATAATGGGGTACTTATGAAGAGTAAGTATGTTCAAAAGGCATGAAAGTTAACATTGAAAGTTTTCGATTCTTTTTATTCACATTTTTACAAGTTTTAAAAATATTAAAAAGAAAATAAATGCCTCGTTGGATTGGAAATAATGTCTCATATTCGAATCATATAAGTTACAAATAAGTGAATTATACGGAAATGTTTTTTAATGAAATGTTTAATTATAACTTTTCTATGGCTTAAAAAGTCCCATATTCATGAAGTAATGAAAGTGGTTTTTTTCCCTACTGCGAAAATAGAAATTCATGCATCATCACATTTCGGTCATGTTTATTTTCTATTTTTCTTGAGAATTTATCGCATTGCTATAAATAAACACAGGTTTTTCTTTAAACTTTACGCATAAAGTCACGGAAAACCTTTTCAACCATATCAAATACCAATTATAAAACTTTTTATGTGATGCTCTTCAATAAAATCTTTTTTACTCAATACATTTTACATCTCACAAAAGGAAATCTATTATACATAAAATTTGAAGTGCATTCTTGAGTGAATTCTGAAGTGTCAATTTATAAATAATTGCAAATATTACATATTATATAAGTATTTGTTAGTTAACAAACTTTTGAATTCATACTTTAAATAAATATAATAAAAGGATACATGGAATGTTTCTTTCTATAAAATAATCAATAAAAAGAAGGTAAAATCCTTTATTCCTTTATGTATTATAATAAAATAATAAATAAATGTTAAAGTAATTATTATATAAAATTTGTGTAATGAAATATTCAAATAAATATTATTAAACTTCTTTGACATGGAAAATATTATAGTTAATTAAGAAATTGTTGCAATTCATAATGATACAAGCCTTTAAGTTTTCAAGTTTTCGAATCTGACACCATTGCAAGCTCCCAATAAATGCAAATTTTTTTAATCAATAATTTTTTTATAAAATGATTATATTTAATTGAAAAAGATCGAAAGTATAAAAGGTAGCTTTCTACTATTGTCAATTTTTTTGCTGAATCGTATTAATCTATCTATTCTTAACTGAAGTATATACTTTATTTTATGAATGGCTGATTTCTCAAGAAGAGAGTGATTTTTTTCCTATTGTGCTCAAGGCAAAATGATGTGTCGGCACGCAAGGTATTGTTTGTCCAACTATCCATTCTTAGACCTAACGATGATCTTTTTTTTTCTTTTTTGACTGCTGCTTTCGACTACAGTTAAAATGCTTAAAAGTAGAAAAACAATTTTATTGTAAAGTAATTCAAATAAAATAATAGTGAAGAAAAGAATAAAAGATTCTTTTCACAAATATTATCCTTTGCAGTCCAATATCTGCTTGTTAGAAATAAATTATCGATGTTTTTTTTATCTTACCTTGTATAAATAAAACTCTTGTTTTTTAATGTACTTTAATTTAAGGTATCCGACGACGTTCGGAACTTTGATTTTGCAAAAAACATACAAATGAGTGTATTTTTTTTTTAATATTCAGTGTCACTTAGATTAGAATACACGTATAAAATTATTTTCAAAATATTATTACAATAAAAAATTATTTAAATGCAATATTTTGGCAAAAAATAAAATAAACATAGAATTACCTATTATCAAAACTTTCTTCTTTTATGAAAAATACTTCTTTAATAATATTATTTTGCTATTATATAATTAAGACTTCTACAGAGAGCCCGAACTAGGATTTTTGAAAACTTCACATTATTTTCAGAGTTACTACCACAAGAAATAATAATCAGATTTTTTTGTTAAATTTTTTTCTCTCTGATGTACTAAAAAATATCGATAAATTCACTTCTAAGTTGATATATTTCAAACAACCTAGTTCAGGCTTTGTACAGAGGTCTGAGCTATATATAAGCAAAATATTATTATTATAGAAACATTTTTCATAAAAGGAGTATGTTTTGAAAATAGATAATTATTTGTTAATTTTTTGTCAAAATGTCGCATTTAAATAGTTTTTTATTGTAATAATGTTCTTAAAACAATTTTATACGTGTATTTTAATCTAAGGAATACTGGATATTAAAACGTTTGTACGCTTTTGCAAAATCATGGTTCTGAACGTAGTCGGTTACCATAAGGTAAAATTAGTAAATGAACTATTTTTACCCTTCGAACGTAAACTATCACTAAGAGTTGATAAAATTATAACTAAATAGATTAAGGTTTTTGAGTTACAGAAAGTTTGTTTTTTACTCTTAACGAACTTAAGATTGTAGAGTTCATTTTCATCTTCATTCATTTGTCATGTCTGTAAGCTTTATTGGTAGCTAAATTATCTCAAGAAATTATATTTTAATGATTCTTTAGGTTTTTGGAAATCAAGATAGATATATTAAGCCGATTGTTTTATGGAGAATAAAGTGAAATACTTTTTTCTTCTGAGGAAAAAGATTTGCTTGTTCGTATCCTATTCATCTAAAATAGACTGATAATATGAATTACGATGATTTTATATCATGCTTTACAAATGAAATATTAGTCATAAAAATTTGATTGATACTTTTGGAAGGAAAGAATTTAGAAAACACATGTTGTTGCAGGCGAGTGTACAAATATACTGGATCAAATAAAACAATTTTTTAATGCTTGTTATCAATGTAAGCAAAATCGTATATGTATATAAAAGGAACATTATTTGTTATTTTGATATTTGTGTGTATTATTAATTATAAGGAATATAGATCTGGGAAGCCTCTGCCTTACCAATTTGGAAAAAGAGGTTATGCGTTCATTTACCATATTTCATAGGTGATGTGGAAATGGATGATGAAAGTACCGTAAAATCCGGCGTATAACGCGCATTTTAAACACAAAAAATAAGATCGAAACTTAAGGGTGCACGTTATACGCCGGGTATAAAAACAATAGCTTTAAAAATAACAAAAGAGATGAGCATTAAAAAAAATTATATCTATATGTATCGAAATACCGTTTGTTTTTAAGAAACGACTTGCATTATGAACTAAAAGATTTGTAGTTCTAGAAGTATACAATTTTTTCAAAAGCCTGGCATAATACCTCGAATAAATGACTTCAAAACATAAGAGCAATGTATACTAATATTTCAGATTTCTTCGTCAAAAAGGAAGTGCGCGTTATACGGCGAATATACCTAAAAATTAAAAAAAAATCGGCTTGAAAGTATAGGTGCGCGTTATACGCCGGATTTTACGGTAGTTATTATATGATTACCTTTTCTATTTTACGGAAGTTCGCTTGCACTTTATGAAAACGATTTTGATAGTTAATTTTCCTCAATAAATACCGTATTTTCTGTAGAAATTTGCTTCTGTTTGATAGCCATGATTCTTGACAATAGCTCTAGCTCGAAGTTTTCATGGAAGTAAACTTTTTCTTAGTACTGTCATGCAAACTTTACTCCATTCCCCTTGAACCGTTTTCCAATGTTCTTGGATGCCATTTCTCTAAGGCCCGTTTTAATAAACCGAAAGCACAAAAGTCCATTGCAGAAGCGTAGGGTGATTTTACACGTGTTTCATCAAATGGTATACACTTTATTCATGTTTCTGATTCTTCCTTTGCTAAAGCCTTCATTGTATCTTCCTTTCATATCAATGTAAATAGTACTATAATGATGATGTTCATATTTTTATAACTTTAATGAATTACTTCAGACCCACCTTTATGTTATTTATTTAGTAAATGTAGCTTTTAAACTCATTATTTAAGTTTTTTTAAAGCAATATTAATCATCTGATTATATATCCTTCATTCAATACACCATCTTCATCAGTCAAGATATGTTTGCTATCCTATTACCAAATATTTTTTGCATCTATTTATTTAGAAATTCCATTTTATAAAGCTAGTTACTAGAACAGAAAGTAATAAATAAGATCTCTTTTCATAAAAAGAAAATTTTACTTTCTCTCAAGCCCCTTTCTGAGACAATTATTTCTTCGTGAAAAATCAGAAAAAAACTAAAAATTTTTTAATTTTTATAAAAAATTGTGTCTAAAATATTAAGGAGATATCACTAAATTCTTTTTAGTGGTATTAGATCGAAAATACAGGAATCAAAATTTCTTTACCTTTATACTGTCTTCGTGAATAGGGTACTTTTTAAATATATTTTTAAGTCTTAAAATATATGTAAAAAAAGAGATAAGCAAAAAAATTATATAGTATGAAGTTAAATGTGGATGAAAATATTTAAAATTAATTAGAAGTATGAAAAATTAATCATTAAAGCCTTAATAAGTCATTGTGCTGAAAAACGCAATTTGAAACACATCAAATATGTAGTTCAACTCTAAATTTCAGTCCCAATTTGTAAAAGATTCAAAAATTAGATGTCAAATTTTCTTTGAAGAGAGTATATAGGTAATCCCTTTAAATATAATGTATATTTTAATACAAAACTGCATTAAAAGGATTCAAGCTCTATAATAAAGTATATACAATGTATTTTTGTTTCGTCTATGTGATTTGCATATACCAGCATATTATGAATGTTAAAAAAAATTTTCAATCATAAATTTGCCAATACTACTCAATACTAATTTTGTTTCTGTGTACAATGTGATTGTAAGTTTCAACAATACTCTTTACTCGATTGTTGCTTTTTCATTTTTACATATTTTCCAAAATGCTATACATAGAAAATTAAAAATATATGCCATTGAAAATATTAAATACATGTGTTAATATTAAAAAATGACATCATAAGATAAATTATCTATGTTTGATGTATACCGAAAAGTTTGTGAATAATGAAATGCTGTTTATCATGGAAAAGTAATCAGACGTTTCTACGTAAAACAGGGGGAAAAAAACGATTTTCTTCGATTGACATAAAAAGATGTAACGACTTCTAAGAAGAAAAATGATTTTGGCAAAATTAGGTAAATTGCTCTGAAAAAAGTTTATGATTTCTATAAATTTTTAAATGAACCTATTATCATAAGACGAAACAAGTAATATAAAAAAAATTTAAGTCAATTCCTACTTAGATCAACAAAGAAAATTTTATTTTAGCTACTTTTTATTAAATAGTTACAATTAATATAAATATGTATATTCATATGACAGAATCACAACATTAAGTGGTAATTAATTTTTATTAATTATCATTAAAGTATCGTTTTGTCATCCAAAACAATCATGTATATAAATTTCAGTTCAACTGAATACTTTAACACGTGAGCAAAAAACCTTTTCATGTTTTGATGAAAAATGATACCAACGTGGTTGTGTATTAATA
>BMAV01014783.1:125178-143699 GCA_019973955.1 Trichonephila inaurata madagascariensis
AGGGTCTCAAGATGTCCCTGACTACTTAAGAAAACTTGAATATAATACATTTTGGGGCTTATTTAATTAAGAACGACTAATGTCTGTTACGTGAATACAACTACAGAATTTTACCTTTAATCCTTAACTTCCCAATTTCTTAAATTTCTATGAAAAATTTATATCAGCTAGTTTTCTCAAGTAATAATAAAAGGGTAAAATATATATATAAAAAATTAAGCTGTTTTAAATTGAATTTCAGTCATTTTTTTTTTGTTTGTTGCAGAAGTGCAACATTGCGCAGTAGTGCTGTAAATTACAAAACTTTTTTTTATATGAGGATTTTAGTATTCATCATAAAATGTTTAAATTTCTTACCTGGTAATTTATTTCGTCAATAAACAAGAGGAAGCATAAAATATAATGGATTCTTTTTATAGCAAAAACACAGTTCTTGAGGCATCAGAGATTTTTATAATTGTTGTGATTTCTGGAAAAAATGTACTTCCATTTAGTGACAAAATTGGAATGTATTTCATTGCAGTAATCTTTTTTTTCCTCAGATAAGTGATTTGTAGGTAATTAAAAAAAATATTGAGTCTGTTAAATTAAAATAAATCACATGTTGCAGAAATGCAACAGGGGGAAGTTAAGGGTTAAGCGAATAATTGAGAGGAAAAATATTCAAAACACTGAACGCGATACAATAAGGATTTAGTGAATTTTTGTATTTATTATGAAAATAAGTACAAAATATTCTTGAACAATTCTGAATACAGATTTTAAAAATATCACCGCCTGGTAAAGAATGATGGAATTTAAAAAGTTTACAGAATGTGGCTTAGTCGAAAGCAAAGTATGGTCTCCCTCTCAGTATGATAATAATAATATTCAGATATGTTGCTTAGAATATATATTACATTAAAATACAATATAAAAACAGAGCATCAGTGATTTTTATTCCTTTTGTTGCATAATTTATTGTTTTACGTACATTTAACATTCTACATCTTACCCTTTTTGGAAATTAACCGTTCAAAAAGTAGGCAGAATTCATTTCAAAAGTACGACATATCATATGTGTACATGTTCGTCATTCAATGTGCGTACCTGTTCATATTCAATTCAGATATTAATAAAAGACACCCTAAATAATATCATGAAATTTTCTATTAATGCATTTTGTTTCAGCAGATGGAGTTTTTCGTTTTTAACCCTCTAATCGGTCTGCACTTAAAGTCTTGCCATTCTGGAGATGCTTCAAAAATGCACCGCACATATTTTTTTGCTTTTAGGTGGGGTTCTCAAAAGCCGTTGAGCCGTATTTTTAAGAATGCGGCTCGGCCGCTTTTGGGAATCTTACTTGAAGGCAGAAAAAGCATCTCTGGAATGGCGGAATTTTACGTGTAGACCGCTTGGAGGGTTAAATATTAGTTTCGATCTCTTATACCTTTGTTGTATCAAGTGAGACTTGACCAATCTTTATATGTTGGAGTCTTTTTTCAATTTCTTCTTCGAAGAATAAACTACTATAAGTTTTTTGGTTAATAAAAAGTCTATTTAGCTATTAAAAAAAATATCTCTCTAAGCTACTGAACTGCAATTTGAACGATTCTCACAACATTTTATACTGTGCTATTTATTAAAAGCTTTAGCTTATGCTTCATGGTAGGTTTATTTTCAAATTAACCCTCCAAGTGGTCTGCACGTAAAATTCCGCCATTCCAGAGATGCTTTTTCTGCCTTGAAGCAAGATTCTCAAAAGCGGCCGAGCCGCATTCTTAAAAATACGGCTCAACCACTTTTGAGAACCCCACCTGAAAGCAAAAAAATGTGTACGGTGCATTTTTGAAGCATCTCCAGAATGGCAAGTGCAGACCACTTAGAGGGTTAATACAGAGTTTTATATTCTTCTGATGGAGAAGAGCTAATAGGTTCTTCAAATAAATACTGAGCATTTTTCAAGAGATATTTAACTGTCTTAACCTCTAATAAAAGTTGATAGATGTATTTCAAAAGGATGTCCTTTGAATAACATTATTGATACAAGATCTTTACGAAATTAAAATTGTGATTGATGAGAAAGAATTTTCCTTTTCTTTCTATGAATGATATCATTTCTTCTCAGTCTTAGTTAATATGATTCCAAAAAAAAAATTTGATATCTTTCACGACTAAATGTGTATCAAATAATCTATTATGTTTCTGAAAGTATGGCAGCTTTAAGATTTAAATATGAAAAAAATCTTTCAACGTTGAGTTATATTTTTTAAAGCAAAATATTTGTCCCGAGGAAATCAAAATAATTATTTCAAAAATGGCCTAAAAATATAGCTTATAAATGTGCTTCAATCAATTATGCACACAAAACAAAAAAAAATTTTAAAAAAGGGAAATTTAATAACATATTTTTATTCGAATTGTAAATTACTAAAGAAATCTAAAATGAGAATTTCAATTTAAGTTTGTTTTTTTAGAATCACGGTGAACCACACAATATGTACATATATAGAGTTTTACTATTCCAAAATATAATCACCATTGAAAAGTAATTCTAATCAAATATAGTGTATAAAAAATTAACAAGTAATTTAATTAAAAAAATTTTTAAGCAAAAACCTGTATTCTGAGAAAGGGAATTGTAAACTAAAAGAATTGATTTTTATACCATACGTTTTATATCAGCTATCGACAATCTTCAGAACTTTATGGACCACTAATATGATTGACAACTATAGTTCATAGTCTTTTCAGTGGTATACATGTTCATATCACTGAAAAGAAACTTCATGAAAAGAAAGAACAAACTGGAAACGCAAAACAATATAAAAAAATCGAAATGTTGTGCAGCCAATTTACCATGGTTGCCAACTCTCACTTGCAAATGTCGCTAGATACATCTGCAAAAGTAGGTATAAAGTCTCTGAACTCAGAAGAAATTTCTCGAAAAGTAGTTTCCAAAATTTAAAAGAAAAAAAAGTATAATCCATGTTTCATAATACATTTTGTTACTCTTCATTTTTGAAATCGAATCTTCATAGAAATATAAATACTATCCCAATTCTTCTGTGGACCATCAAAAAATTTTCACGGATTCCCAGTTGGCAACTGTTGCTTTAAATTATTTAAACATGAAATTTTTGATATGTAAAGAGCACATAAGCTTTAATTAGGTTTCGAGTTGTCGATGTAAACTTTGTATAGAGTTGCACAATCTAATTAGTTCAAAAGACTACGTCATAGTGTAGACAATACTGTATTCAAAACAAATGCTAATAGAGAGAGAGAACAAGTCTTTTCTTAGTTAAAAAAACTCTTTTTTGTTCATATTTTACGCAAAGCTTGTTTAATAAATCACTTTATGCTTGATTTATTTCATCATTAGAATAAATTTTTCTTACCAGGAACATATCTTCTTCATGCATATATTTAAGCAAATTTTCTCATTTTACTAGCTTCAAATTATACGACATGTGACTGATTGATAGCTCTTATTACCATTTAAGTATGGACAATTTCATGATTATATTTTTTTGAATTGTAGGGTATTTAAATTAGAATTATATTGAATATATATAAAGTGAATTAAACGTAACACCCGTATACATACATGCCATATGCGCACATGCACGCACTCTCTGTCTCACACGTATCCCAGTTCTAATTTCTTTGCCTTTTATTCTTGTTATGCTATCTGAATCTCTAGTGAGCAAAATTAATAGTTATTCTGCTCTAAAAACCTCTTTATAAAAAAAATATTTATCTAAATCGCTAATTGCAAATGTTATCCTTATTAGTGACCCTTTTTGAAGACATTTTCTGTTAAAAATCAACTATTTGTTGCTTGATTTTGTATGACTGTGAATGATGTTATATTTATTAAGAAATGAATGTGAAAATGTGACTCTCATCTTTTTCTTGTCTTAGAGTTTTTCAAGTATATATTTTTATTTTTGAAATTCGGTACCTAAAGATGCATTCCTTTAAGAAATAGCGCTAAAGAATATAAAAATAAAAGAGAACTGGCACACTATATATGTATATATATACCGTTACGATATTTACTCGAATCTAAGCCACCATCGATTCTAAGCCGCACCTCCGATATTCTACTCGTTTTTGAGAAAAAATTAAAAATTGTGTAAAAAGTTCATCAATTAAGAAATTAAAAAAAATAATGAGAAATAATAAGAAGTTAATAATTTATTTATTTTACCAGTATTAAAAACTTTCAAATACACACAGGAACCAAAAGCCGTCAGTATCATGTTTCGAAAATGATTCGTCACTCCCACTGTCACAGCTGTCTTTGGAATTGGTGCCGGCGTCGCCATTTTCTCACACGGTGTCGTCTTCCGTGCCATTCAATGTATTTGTTATGCAACATTTTTTTTAAAAGAATGTATTATAGAAGAATTACATTACAGTGGTGTTTATAGAACATTAAGTTATTAATTACAGAACATTTTTAGGGGCGTAGCTATCACCATATCCACGGGGTCCTCAAGCTTCAGGGCTCCAAAATGCATAAATTACAAGTTGTAAAATTTTAAAGAATCCCCTAAAAGGAGCCCCAAGGAATTGTGATACAGGACCCTGTCAGGACTAGCAACGCCAGAAATCATTGAGTTTACGCCATCAACGTATGTTTGTTTCATCCGCGTCTAATTTTCAGTGGCCGTTGTTAAGTTTCCATTTTTTTCTGCTTATAAAATTGCTTCCCTTTTCATATTTAACTCTTAGTGAATTCGTCTTGATACTATTACCGATATCTTTGAAGTTTAGGTGATTAAAAAAAAGTGTATACAAAAACAAAAAAAAATCTTAAATATGAGCAGACCGATGTTTAGATAGACTGAATTCTGGAAAAAAACTGCGGAATGGGACAAGTCATCAATGTAAGTGGACAGAATGGACGGTTGTATTTTTCCTTTTGAAAGGATGAAAGGAGTGGAAACTCAATTTTTTCCATCGAGCCAATGTTTTACCTTCGATTCTAAGCCACACCCGATTTTCAGTAGCATTAACACTGAAAAATAGTGCGGCTTAGATTCGAGTAAATACGGTGTGTATATATATATATGTAATGGTAGGCGAGTGGGATGTTTTATGTATTTGTTTATTTTTTCTATTAGCAGGGTTGTGGTTGTAATAGTTGTTATAGTGATGAGGAATTGTTTAGTATAAGGAAACATCTTCTTAAGTAGCATTCAACATTTGTTGACGATCTCACACATTCTCTATATAAATAAAGCTGGACAACATTTAGTATAGCGACATAACAAAGCAAGCAATGGGGGGGGGGAATTTTCCATGAAAATGGGGGTATTTATATCAAACGGCAACTGGAAGTTCCAAAACTCACATGACTTCCATGGAAGGATCTTGTGATTGATGAAAAGACATCGTACGAGGATGTCTATGTAATCTTACTTTAAACACGCAGAAGTTTTAATTTTTATATATAAGAGATACAAGTACGATTGCATTCCATTAAGCGGGTAAGCTACAGTTAATTATTTATGCGCCAATTCTGAAGGGTCAGGAGAATTACAAATTAAAATGCTGTTTAAGACGAAATTAAAGTGAATTATTACACATACACACACATATAACTATATATAAAGAGGTGACGATTGGCAAGGCTTTCTCTATTTCTGTAACGATGATCATATTGAATTATTAATGTTGTTATAGTTTCATTGATGAGGCAATTTTTTGTTGACAGATACTCTAATTTATACTCCTTTAGACAGAAAACAAATAAACATCTAGATGACACTTAATTATGGCACACACATGGAACATATAATACAAATACGACACGCGCGTTACAACATGACGAAGACAAGAGAGAGTGGGATTGAACACTGAACATCATTGGGAAATTGAACGCGAAGCGTTCCTCCATCCCGTATCTGAAAATATTGGGGCTGAAAATGTTGAGCGGCCTTTATTGATACGGAGCTTCCTGATTGGTGGACACTGAAGGAGAAAGTGGGAATGACTAAGATGGCTGGTTTCGGTGGTATCAAAATCTGCAGAGAAATTTCATGCTAAGCAGACGATAGACTCGTCTGCTATTGGTCATTAGGAATCAGTGAGCTGGCACTCTATTGGCTCTCCTACAGTCTCGGAAAGTTTAAAGTTAAAAAGTTAGGTTGCCTGTGTGGGAGAGAGTGTGATTGTCCTAAGTCTAGGTTTAATATGAAGCGGCAACCGGAAGTTCCAAACTCATATGATTTCCGTGGATGGAGCATGTAATTGGAGGAAAGATATCGTTCACGACTGTCGAATGTAAGTTTATTTTAAAAACGCAAAGCTGTTAATTTTTAAGGGATACAGTTATGGTTATTTCCGTCAGGTGCGTAGGCAATAATTAATTATTTACATGAGAGTCCTGAAGGACAAGTAAGGACCATTATGAATTATACAGTTTTTAAGATGAAATTAAAAGGAATATATAATGATACTAATAACTACCCAGATGTACTTGAAATTTCTGTATCTTCAACACATGATTAAATTACACATTCTCCTTTTATATTGTCTAGCTCAGGGGTACTCAACCTTTTTTTCTGCCGGGCCACATACATATGTTAGCTATTTCAACATGAGGATTAATGGAGGAGGGGATGGGGGAAATGCCTTACGATCAAGATCGCATAGAAAATTTAAAATGTGGAAAATGGATCAAAATAATAAAACTCCTACTTTGCTTTTTTTATTCATTATTTTTTATTTTTGTCACTGAATTTTTCTAAATTGGAAGCATTTAAGAATCACTCCTTCACAGTTTCATATGATTACCAATAATATAACAAATTTCATAAGGTGTCTTTGTTACCACTGTGACATTACCATGCACAAAACACTTTTTCGCTGTTGTAAAGATTATTCAAGAAAGCCTATTTATCACCTCTTGAATGAGATCTTCGAGGAAAAGTATCATTGAATGATTCCTGTTTATTGGTATATTTTAATTCCAACACTTTCATGACAAATCAAACAATTACCTGCTTGGTTACCCTGCTTGGTTTTTACTACAAAATAGTCAACTTCCCAAGCGTTTTGGAACAACCTAATTTCTTCGAATCTTTTTCTCTTGACATGAAAAATAGTTAAAAATTAATTCCACTCATAAAATGTGTGGTCGCTACTCCACTGTTGTCTATTATCAGTAATCAGAAAAAAATATCAATTCGCACCTGTACAACATTGACAGCAAAAAGCAAAATTGATATATTTGATTTCCTAACAAAAATTTTTTTTACCAAATTTTTATAAATAAATGAATTTTTCAGAGCAATGGGCCATGATCGGGCTACTTAAAAAGGCCCAGTGGGCCGCAAGTTGAGTATCGTTGGTCTAGCTTATTAAATAAAATTTTAGTTATAAAATTTATCATTACAGTTAAACTAAAACTCACGAAAGAAAAGGAAAAACTTGAAATTATATCTATGTTTTTATTTATATACGATTGAGTAGCGAATTCGATATCTCAATTAGTAAATCATTCCCCAAACTTCCGCATCACACCGCCTTATGGGAAAATTTTGAGCCATTTAAAGTTCGAGAAGAGCATTAATCTCCATTTTTCTAATTGACACTTTTCGGCTGAAGTTAACTTCGCTTTTTAGCAAAATTTAGATTCTATTTTTCGAATTTTTAAGGAATAAAAGTTTTGCCCCTTCTACACTAAATAAATGTTCAAAAAAATAGTTTTCTCCCCTTTTACGCTACGTTAATTTTCGGAAAGAAATCATCAGATAAGAAAGTAGAAGAGTTGAAAGACTTGTCTATGCGAGGGTGAAGATTTCATGTGAGAGGCGAGACTTATCAGCTAACACCCGATGTTTGGGATAAATATTTACATGTATTGATTTAACACGTTGAAGGATATCGTTCTTCTATCTCATTAAACCAAAAATGTTTCTGATACGCACTCTTTTTCTTACGAAAAAAACACTTTAAATCCTTCTGCATGTACAGCTACTGAACCAACTTTCTTAAAGCTTCTTTCATTCAAAAGTACAGAAAATAAGGTCAATATTTTACTGATCTTATGATGAGATCTAAATATAGCCTTTTATTTATTATTTTTTTTTCCTTCTTTTTTTGCAATCTCAACAAAAATAATTTCGTACATAGTTCCCGCACGGTTACTTGGAAATTTATGTCTGAAAAGAAGTCATGTTAATTAAATAAAAAAGAAGCTAAGGCAAGTGACTAAATTCTAAGTATGGATATGACTCATTTAAATAGAGAATGTATGACTGTAGTCAACTACAAATCTAAGTATTCATTTAATATTTTTGAATAAAAATTACAATTTATGTTGGTTATCAAGTAAACAATTGTGTACCTATATACTATTTTAAAATTACCTTAAGTTTGATTCTATTTGTTGATTAATTTTTGTGTTGAAACTATACAAAATAAACCCTACAGAAATTGTTATTGCATTTAATTACGTTGAAAGTGGTGAGAGATTGTAGTAAGTCTGCATTCAACAATTCTGAATGTCCATTTTTAACTTAACACTCACAAAATTTGCAAAGGCCCACCCCAATATTTCAAAGAATTAGCAGCAAATTTATTTATTTGAGCATATTATTTTTTCGGTCCTCTTAACAAAGCTTAAAATATTGATAGCATTCATTTTCTGTTTATGTAATCATTCATTCGAAATAATACAACTCATACCCATACTATTGTTTATTCATTCGTATAAACAACAGTATGGCTCTTAAAAGTCACCGTAAAAATTTTTTTAAGCATAGCATAACAGCAAAACATAATTGACTGATGTGGCGTTATGTTTTATTGAGTCTTCGATTGAAAGAATTGAAGAGCAAAATGTTTTCCCCTTGCATCCACAGAGGATGAAGATTATACACTTTTTTACATTGATATAAAATGCTTTAATTTTTTTTGAACACCTTATCGATCAGTTAAAAATAAAAGGATTTATGCATATTTCTAAGATCAGTTTTTTAAAATTTAAATGTATGTTTTTACTGAACGTTCTATAAAACAAATTTTCAGAATCAAACAAAAATAATTCATAATCTTATAGAATTTTTATGTATAAATTTAGTATAGTTTTAAATAAATCTTTTAAACTTCTTTCTTTTATTTAATATTTAGACGAAAAACAGTATTAAAATGACGAACACAGAAAATAATAACAGACGAAAAACAGGAATTAATAGAATTCAAAATAAAAACTGTTTATTTCAATGATGTATAATTTATTCAACAATGGGAATTTAAACTAAAGCAGGTAGATTTTTAAGTATTTTAAATTTCTAAAATGTATTTAAATTTAAATGTAAACATACTCTTCTACTCAAATTTCAAAATTAATTATACATTTTTCCTGAAATTAATATTTATAAAATAAAACATTTTTATGCACTTCATAATCGTTTTCGTTTATGTACTCTTTGAAGACATCTTTTTAGCCATGAGAGAAGCAAATTTTTATCAGATATATTTGATCTTAAATATTGCACAAAACATACTAAATCTTCATAATAAGCTATTTTGCTAACATATGTGATCACATTTCTCTCAAAACTGCAAAATAATTTAATGAAAAACAAATGATATATTTAGAAATCTTTGAAATCTGAATACTACCGAATGCTTTAAAATATGTCAGAAAGAAAAATAATGATGAAGTTAGGAATAAAAAGGTAAAAATAATAAGTTTGCAAAGTATGATAAGCAGATAAGGACAAAAAATGAACACGCCAGTTAAAATAACTAGGATATTTTGGAAAGGATAATAGCAGTACAAAAAAAAAGAAGTTAAAATTGATTTCAAAGTTTTATTAAAGAAGAAAAAAATTTGAGTCAGGTTGCAAATGTATGAAGAAAAAAAAATTTGCTTTTGTATCTACAACAAATACAAAACTAATTCTGCTTAAAAGGACAACTTTAACTAGAAATAAATTATTTATTTGCAATCAACCCTTTATTTACCGACGTAACTTATAAGTACCACTCACTTTAAAATAACATAAAATAACCAATTTTACGAATATTCTGACAATACTTAGCAGGAATATTTTTTGAAATCCACCCTCCCAAGATATATGGCAGCACGGGTTCTATGATGAGTATTTTAGTGGGGAAGGCGAATAGTTTTGTAGCAGAAATTTTGCTCCGAAAAAGTAGTTAATGTCAAAATTTAAGTGTCTTATTTTTTCGTATGTTAATGAGGACCTTAGAAAATGATTTGAATCTTTATTTTAAGTGAACAGTGTATATAATTAATTTTACAGTTGAATATCTTTAATTAATTAATTAGCTCTAAAGATTAAATTTCCCAAATTTGAGTATTTTGTTTATGTATATCCCTTAATTTTCAATGTAGTAATCAAAAAAAAATATTGCATGAAATAAACTGCATTAAATCATAATGCGGTAGATAAAGGGTTAAACATTTACAGAAAGCTAGTGTATTATCAGGAGAGGAACAGTAACTTGAACATATACTATATGGACTGTTTATGTATTTGAACTTTAAGGGAACAAACAGTACGATTCAATTCATAAAAATCGAAAAAAGTATCAAATCTAATTTTTTAAATCTAAATTATCCTTCATACACTTTTTTATAATCTTACAAAATTTGAAAGCTCTAAGTTTAAAAAACACAGAGCTATGGCAATTTTTACATTCAGTTTTATTCACATTCCAATGGTAAATCAAAAATTTAACTGACTTATCTCAGAAGGATAAAATAACTAGTTTGTCTTCATTTTAAATGCTGAGGTTTTTTTTCTATTTTGCCTAATACTTGAATGTTTTTTTCACTTGTTGCTATTAGTACATAGAATAAAAGGTGGTTTTTATTTTTCAATATCAGAGCAATACTCATTTCTTAAAAAATAGTTGAATTTAGAATTTGCACATTTTTTAAGGAATTTTCAATAAGCATTCATAAAAAGAAGTATTGTACGAATGTCAATCATGTTATTACAAAACCCATACCAATTTTTGTTATACATAGTTTGGCATACTTGTAAATCAAATTTCATATATGCACGCCAATTTTTGTTGGAGGAGTAGTATTTTAAAATCACTTCATAAGTTTCAAGTTTTTTCCCTAAAAAATTAAATGGTTGGCTTTTTATGAAATTTTGAGTACAAAATTTGTTTTACATAACACATACACATAGGAGGCAAACAAATAAGTTATGAAAATCCTTAAATTAAAAAATTTTGTGTAAATTATACCATGTCCCTTTAAGGTATTCGACTACATGCGACAACTTTTTTAAAAAAAATGGAGATATGGGGATTTTTTTGTGGTTTTTAGATTTGTTTAGTACATTTTAAGAAAAATATGCTAAAATTAAGAAGAGAAAACGAAATTATTACTACTAAAATGGGGAAAAATTGGTAAAAATTTACAAAAAATAATATAAACGGGGCCCGTTTCGTTCCAAAATATGAAGAAATTTTCAATTTTTCAACTCTGATGTGTTGCTATCTTATTTATTCTTTAAATGACCTTCAGGATAAGACATATCTTAACTTTTACAAAAACTAGAGAACTTATCTTAGTTATTATATGAAATTGCTTAAAAAACAGTGATTATAAGGGACTGTAAATTTTGTAATAAAACAATGATTGATAAATCTGAAGGCTAAAACACTTCTACTATTATACAGAACATACATAAAAAATTTCACACACACACAGTTAATTATTTTCAAAACTTTTTTAGCAATCGTTGTCCCCGTTTGAGCATTTAAAAAAAAACACACACATTTCGAGTAAAACTCGTTTTAAAGTATGACATCTTGCTTAAAGTAATGGCATCTTGTTTTACTAAAACACTTGCAGTTTTTGTTCTAGCGAACGGAAAATAATAAACTTGGTATTTTTATGAAGCTAATAAAAGATGACCTATAAAAAATAAAACCTTATAAAATATTTGGCTATTTTTGGCAAAATTCACAATTTTAGAGTAGTCGGATACCTTAATGGATCTATAAAATAAGGTTAATTTTTGCTAGAAACCTTTGATAGTTGGTAGAGCACTAGTAACAATCTGATTTATCTCTCTCCTCCTGATTCCTTGCGATGATTCTAAGGAGGGAGGATCTGAAATGACGTCCATAATTATGAGCCTCCACTCTAGAAGAGATAATCGGGCTTCAACTCTTATAGCCCCGTTGGTAACTCCCGCGAAACAAGGCCTTCAATTATTCAAGGGACGAGGGCTCTGTGGGATCAGATTCCTCCCCCAATCCCATGAATGGAAGGCAAGTCATTTTTGTGAAGAGATAAAAGCAATAACACGGAGACTATAGAGTCCTCTCGCAGGAGGATACACTTGGGATCGATGCAATCGATCCAATTCCGACATGGAAGTCACGCGTTGTTGGTTAGTCGTCTTCCTCACAGCTAGCTGACTGCTGAGACAAGAAAGCACGTCGGATTTGCGACTTTTCCATCCTCCCCGCTGTGAGAGGGGCGGGTAGAAAAGTAGCACTTCGTCACATAACTCGCTGTTGGAAAAAGGTTGGAGCAGTGACATAAATAAGGGTGTCTCGACATCAAACTGAAATTTGTTGAAATAGCTTTGCATTTTGTTTTTAAAAAATTGGCTTAAAACTTTTCCACAGTCATTATAAAAAATTGAGCCATTTTTTGTAAAGGTATCACGTAATCGCCCTTAAAAGATATTGTTGTACTATCTTGTTATTTAGCAAGATAATACCATCTATATGATCTAGGTAACAAGATAACGAGAGAGAAATATTTTATCATCTTTGTAAGCAAAAATCACGGAATAGAAATATTTAAAATTTAAGTTTTTGTTTGTGGTGTATTATGTTTTCAACGTTATCAAAAAAACTCCTTTTAAAGAATGTAAAAGATACGTTAGGCTCACCAATTAACATAAATACTGCAACTGTCGCTGTCTGCACATCAGTGAAACTATTTAAAATCATTCACTTGTCAAACCAATGCATTTATTATTGACGAAACTGCATTTTACAATATAATGATGTCTTTTTAAGATGAAAAAGAGTTTACGTATTCAATTCAATTTATTTATACTTTATTTGACAAAAATAAACCTTGTTCCTTTTTTTTCCATTAAAAGATTCAAAACTCTTTACAAATCATTTACATTTCATTTTCGTGAAAGTTTTTTATATTCACAGAAAATAAAATAAAAGTGTTTATATAGAAATCGCATTTTACATTTTAAGTATTTTAAGCTTTTATCAATGATAAAAGACATATATTGATTTTTGTGTAATACATTTCATTTAAATTTTAATTATGATATATTATTTTTATAGTTATAATATTGTAGTATATGCCCCTACAACAGTAATAAAACAGAATTTAAATAAAATAGTTTTATTATGTTTAATATTAATATGCGTTACAAAAATGCAAGGTATGAAAAAGTTAATTACTCAGTTAATAGCTAAACATCAAAAGCTATTTTAGATACAAATATTGTATTAATATATTAATACATTAGTTGCTTAGAAATATACAGTTGCACTACTACATGCGTGCTTAAATTTAATTGCTGATAAAATCTGTTAATTTTATTTGAGTTTTTTTTTTTGTTTGAAAAATTACGGGGCAATTTCATTACTCTTGGTGGGTTGAGCACCTGGTAAAACCACAGTTTAAGGCCATTGATCACCATAAAAAATGCTAATAGAGAGAATAATTTGAAAAATGTTCTGAAATATTTTTAAAATAGGGGAAAAAATTGAGTCACAAGAGAAAAAGTAAATTAAATAGAAAATGAATTTCGCTATTTGGAGGTTATTTTATGAAGAAAATAGTAAGATGTTTTTGGTTCCAGGAAAATGTTCGTAAAATAGAGAAATTTGCAAAAAAAAGGTTCGCTATATGGATGTTTAACTGTATATATTGTTTTTAAGTTATTGGTATCTAAATCCCCCCACCCCACTCTGGCATTAAACTTTCGATTGTATTAAAAAATAGCTCATAGCTCTCACTTCTTTATTTAAAAAGGGCAGGACTTGAATTTTTAAAACGGAATAATATTCATCTGTTACGCTCCCAGAAACCCCTTGGAAGTCCAAATCCCGTGAAACTAATCCTTAGCAGATCTCTAATCAACAAAAGATACATGCCTGTCAAATTTCAAGTCTGAGGTCTAATGGTACATTAAATTGAATTTTTTATTTATTACACCACCGCAACCATCTCCCTTCCCGGAAATCGATTACCACAAAACCCTTTCTTAAACTTTCTCTGCTCAACATAAGAAACATGCCTACTAAATTTCAGGTATGTAAATCTAACAGTTTAAAAACAAAATTTTTTTGTCTGTGACATCTCCGCAACCTCCTTTGGAGACAAGTTTCGAAACAACCCGTTCTTAGTGGATTTCTTCTTGTTTAAAAGAAACATGCCTGCCTAATTTCAAGTCTGTAGGTTTAAAAGTTCCGAAGATCTCCTGATAAGAGAGTGAGTCGTTTTCCTATATAGATAGATAGATAGATAGAGAGAGAGAGAGAGATAAAAAAAGAGTATTCCATATTTTTTTGTCAGGTGTATATATAATTTGTAGTTGCTTTTAAAAGTAAGACATCAAGGCTCAATGGTTCGCGAATAATAATTCTGTTCTGGCTCGTATACTGAAAGAGATAACCACTGAATGTAAAATATATTGGGAATATGATTAACAATAACAGGAATGTGTATAAAAAATTCTCCTAGACATCTACTTTCACTACAAAACACAGACATCCTAAAATATTTAATCATAAATTTTCATAACAAAAACCATGCACTTTGCCTTAGTATATTGAATTTCTCATTTGAAATATATATGCATGAGAAATTCAGACACGTGCTTTCTGAGCCAGCACTATAGATTACTTCCGTTTCCGGACATTTCGGAAGTTGGGAGTCCCTCTTCAGTGACGTCACGGGAGTACACGTCATATTTTCTTCCGGCATCAAATGAGGGAGAACTCTTGGCATCTTTCCACTGTAAATCGAAAATGTGTGGTCATTCTGTGTCAGTAGGGAGTCATAAAGGTCCAAAGAGGGGAGAAAGAGAGCAAAAAGCCATTATGGGATAATGGTAAAGCCTATTCATCTCAGGCGACAACACGGGAAAATCCTTCTCCATTTTCTCTTCTATATTAAAAATTAAAAGTATCTACACCACTTAAGAGTTCTATTTCTGTCTCGCACATAACGAATTATTTCTGCAACAGTACGAGTTCGTATTTAAGGGAGTGATATATGCATATCAATATAAAGGGTTGGTGTATAAAAATATTAATAAACAAAACGTTTGCAGTAATTGAGTAGAGTTGCAGTTTTAATATTTAAAGCACAAGGTACTTTGAACACACGAAAAACTTCAAACGAATGGTAGATCATTTCGAAATATTTTAATCTTATCTCAAGTAAAGCTAGAAATGATAATACAGAAATTGCTTAACTCCTTTCAGGTTCATTTTATTTCTGGAATATGAATTTAAAAAACGTCAATTTTTTTTATGCATATTTTCAAATATACATATCTTTTTAAACATAATAGCACCATTCGCATACAAAATTTCCTAAAAATTAATGTAACAAAATCTATTTAAAAGAAATGAGTAATTTACCTGTAAAGTTGGCTTTCTGTATGGCAAAAATCATTAGATTTTGGAGTCAATTTACACTAACTATAAATATAAAGCTCAGAATACCTAGCTTTTATCTTGAATTACAAATTTTATCTACATCTTTTGTGAAAAATTGTGACATTATAACTCAGGCATTTGTTTATAATACAGTGTTTTTAAAACTTCGAAATATTTCATAAATAGTTAGTTTTTTTTTTAACAAAAGGATAGCTGATTTAGCATTACGGTATAAGAGAAAAATGCGACGCACATTTTACAAAAGAAAAAATGTGTCTATTAGGATAAAAATTAGTAGTAGGATAAAATAAGTGATTTTCTACAGGATAGTGTGAAGCCAGAATATATAATATTAATGTTTGAGTACTTTAACATCTGAAAAAATATTCCGAATTTGGTTCCTATTCTTTAACATTAGCCGAAAACAACCTTAAGAGATGTGAAATAATTTTCGACCATTTGTAGAAGTATCAGGAACTCTTGTTGAAGGGATTTCCAGAGGAGTCTCACACATATACATGAGAAAATTTCAAATATAAGGCCCATCAGTGTGTCTTCATAGAAAGAAATTAAAATTTGATAAATTAGATAGAGTTCTCTCTCTCATAATGTAAGAATTAAAACATTACGTTCGAAATTCTTATTGCTAATTAAGAGTGCTACGATTAAAAAAAAATTAAGCAAACAAATAATTCCAGGGAGTACTCTAGCTCTTCAACTGTGACTAGACTTTATGTAACGAAACGGTATTCAAGGTTACTGCCGTCTTTTCGAAATTTTTACCAATGAATTTATATTCATCATTGATCTTTGTTCCGAACTAAAAACAGAGAGAGAGAAAGGAAATGTATAAATTTTTTATTTTTTCCAAAAAATGTACCTAACACTTACAAGTTCTTTTGAAATATTTTTTAATTTTAAAAAACTCTATCAGAGATTGCAAAAAAGTGCGTTTTTATCACTAAATTAAAACAAATTTAATGAATGCAAAATTTTATATCGATCGATTAATTGTTAACGTCGCTCTTTGAAATAACACAATTATTGGAGAAATGTCCGAGGAGACCTGGCTCATCCAAAAGGGCTTAGAATCATAAATCGGCTCCCCGAGGAAACAACTAAACCCCCACTCCGGCTTAGTTTAATAAAATATTTTCTTTTTCATTTTTCACAGATCACACAAGAGAGGGCAGGTTTACGTAACTTACAAGTAAGTTTAAATATATTGTTTCTCTCTCTCAAATTTTAAGTCAGTATTAACAATATTTGTTAAAACCGAAATTAACATTTTAAAAACACGTTAAAATAACGTTTCTCAAACTGTAGGGCGCGCCCCCTAGGGGGAGTGATAACTCAGAGAGAGTGGGGGCACGAGCATATTGAAAAGTCAAAAACAAGAGATTATTTAAGAAAATTATTAATTTATGGAAAGTAAACAAACAAAATATATTTTGTCATAATCAAAAATAAAATACACATTTACACTGACATAATGCACTAATTATCGCTTTGGTTGAGCGAGACGTTTACATATGTCGGTGGCACTTATGAGGTTAAAGTCGTGTTGTAGCTTTAGCGTCAAATTATAGTACGATTGAATTCAATACATTTTTATTATATGGAGGGGGGGGGGGATGAAAATTATGATTGAATATTGGATCACAAATAGTGAACGTTTGAGAAGCGCTGCCTTAAAAACAGTATTATCCGGTTTTAATTAATAGGTATAAGTTCTATAACTCCGATAAAAGGTACACACCGCGAACCCAGTCTCGACCTCAATTTTGGATCATTTCGTTTACATCAAGAGTGTCAAACTCATAAGCTAACTTGGGCCAAACAAACAACGTTTAACTTTAGGTAGGCCACAAACAAAAAATTGGTTAAACAATTCTCTTCAATGTATTCACATAGTGGAGGAGAATAAAAATTTCAACAGAAGGATAATCAATAATTTTATTAAAGTCAGTTTTGAAGTTTCCCTATTTGGTTTTTAAGAAAAGCTTCGTTAAAAAATAAAATCCGTGAATTGTGGGAACCAGTTTAATATTTAACATTAATCCAGTTTAATATTTAAACCAAATATTAAACTGGCATTAACATTAAACATTATGCCATAATACTATTATGACATAATGGAACACATAAATTTCCCTTTATTTAATAGTTATTGTATGTATACACATACAACGCGAATAATAAGTTTCAATCGAAAGAGGGAGCTGCTCAATTTAACGTGACCGGACAGTGTATTGGTCAGCCCTGATTTACATGATCCCACTGAAATATATACTTTATGTTTAAAGATCAAATCAAGTAACTTACAAATCTCACAAACTGATCGATAATCGAGTGAAAAAGTTTCGTTATATGCTTTAAAACACGCATTTTTTGTAAAAATATATTATGAAATATATTCTTTTGTTCGTTAATTGGTTAGAGAGAAAGCCAAGGTGTCAAGTGAACTGACGGGCAATTCTGTATATAAGATATGATTTACGTTGAAATATAAAATCATGATCACAATAAGCAATATCAAAATGGATACACTTTACATACCCCAAACATTTTTAATTTTGATTTACTGTCCCGTTACATCAGAAGTGGGCATTACGTCGATTGTGCGATCGACCGGTGGACCACCACAACATTTTGAGGTGACCGCCTGAAGATTTTAGCAGTAATTATATACAGAAAATTCAAGATTGGCTGACAGTACGCGGACTAAAAGTCTTCTACTGATTATAACAACAAAAGTTAACTTTAGATACAAATGTTTTATTTTTTAGTGTATTTTGAGTTGTTTCATAATAAATCATCATTTGATATATATATATATATATATATATATATATATGGGACGGTGTCTAGGGGTA
>BMAV01014783.1:144099-168576 GCA_019973955.1 Trichonephila inaurata madagascariensis
CTACCCCATTCTCGTATCATACCCTAATACGTAGCCAAACATATTTTTTTTATTTTGTCGATTGTCGGGAACAAAAAAGAGCAAAAAATAAAAATAAATAAACTATAGAATGAATAATTAACATTAATTAATAAAAAAATACTAATAACAAATACTTAATTACATTTTACGTTTTTTATATATGGAATTATAATCAATAGGGGAAAAAAATCAAGGGCTATGAGGGAGGGTCCGGACTCGTGGACTCCTCCCCCCCCCTTGTGATTGCCAGGGGGTCACTTCACGAAAATCGAAGGGAAAATCGATTTTTCAGTTTTATTGAAAAATAAAATACCATTCTTTTTCTTTCTAATGCAATTTAAATTTTTGTTCTAGCTGAATTAGAAGTATTTTTAATATTTTTTTTAAAAGTCGTTTACATTTGTCAAACCCTAAAACAGCTGATTGCCACGCCCCTTTCAAATCAAAACAAAAGACACATGCTACTTTTCAGCCTTATCAAATAGTTTAAATTGATCAAAAATATTTATTTTGATCAGCAATTTATTCAGGAAAGAAGTGAAGTGAATAGTTGGAGCTGTTTGTTTACTTTGTGGTAGCTTACATGTTGTTTTTTACGTAGTTAAATATAACGAATTTTTGCTATTGTGTAGAATCGTTTTTTTATCAAAAAGATTTTATAAATATGCCTGTTGAATAATAAAACACTTAAAAAACGAAAGTTTTTAAAAATAGGTACAAAAACCCAAACTTTTGAGGAATTAAATGTTGCATAACAGTCAGAGAATTGCAACATAAATAATTCAATTTTGAAAGTAAAGTTAGGTAAGTTTAATAAAGTGCATGTTCCTTTTTTAGATTCATTTGAATGTTTTTGTGAAATGACTGACATTGTACTGTTTTCTTGTGCTTTGAAACAACATTAATTACATAAATAAAATGTAAAGAACAAGGTATTCACATAAATTTTGGTTGCCAAATCCAGGGTTTGGCTACAAAATTGTTAATATGTTGTGGTTTTTGTGGTCTTATTCCAATATTTCTTAATACCAGGTTTACAAAAGCAGTAGTTAATCAAAAAAGATACAAAATTATATAAAGTGAACACTAGGCTTTTTTTTATATGTTATGAGATATATTGAAAAAGAAGCAGTTGCGAAAATATTTTGCGGAGTTTTGAATTTGTCACCTGCACCAAAGTGGTTTTACAAGTCCAGACATACATTAAATAACGCAACATAGAAAGTAGCCAAAGTGTCTATGACATTAGCGGCAGTTGAAACAATATCATTTAATAATGGTGGTCCAAATGTACTGGTTTTTATCGATAGTACCTGGCAAAAAAGGGGGTATACTTCGCAAATGGTATTGTTACGGCAGTTAGTGTGGACACTGTGAAAATTGTTGATGCTGAAATACTATCGAGGAAATGCTCATTTAATTTTAACTGCAATGTACATACCGATGAGTGTTTGGCAAATTACATTGGGAATAATACGAGAATGGAAGTTGCACTTTCGAATCTTCCATCGATCAAAGGCATTGCACAATTTGCGATGTACACAATACTTGAACTATATGGAAACTCTAAAGTATGCAAAGCAGTTTTAGAATCTAAACTTACAAGGGATTATTACATTACAACATTAAAAAATTAGAATGTGTTGGTCATATTGAGAAAAGGATGGGGACACAACTTAAGGCATTAAAATTAAAAGGCAAAGAGCTCGAGAACAAAAAATGGCGTAATAGATTGACAGATGCAGAAATAGATAAATTGCTAAGATACTATGTTTCAGCTATTCAAAACAACTCAGTAAACTTATCAGTCATAAGGCAAGCTATTTGGGCTATATTTTTGATAAAATCTCCCCAGATTTGAATCTACGACACGGTTTATGCCCCATGAGAGGTGACTCGTGGTGTAGATATGATATATCCATGCTGAAAGGTTACACATATAAGCATAAACACAACTTACCTATTGCAATTAGGGATTGCATAAAAAAAGTATTTAGAGGTCTCTAGTCTTGAACTTTTATCTAGATGCTTGTTTGATAAAACTCAAAATTTTAGTGAAAGCGTAAATAGTATTTGGTCTATAATTCCAAAAACTGTATTTGTGAACTTTAAAAACTGGAGTACATGAAGCTATGTCTTTATAGAATCAATGCTTTATTACTATATTAAAAGTTTTAGATGTATTTAACATTCAACCCCTGGATTTTACAAATGTCGAGGGTTGCAAGATGTAGATCATGCGTGTATTAAGAAAGCAGAATAGGCAGTTTTACAATGAACCAAAGAAGCTAAATTAAAAACAAACAAGTAAAATGTAGACAAGAAGATGATCTTGCAGATGACACCCAGCAATCCAAGTTATAGTTCTGGTATGTATTAGTTAATAGTAAGTTTTTACTTTAGATCACTATTTCTCAAAAGTGTAAATTTCAACACAAAAGGAACATTTTTGAAAAAACTACTTATTTTGTAGCCTTGAAACTTTGCACATGTGTTAACACTATACGAATAAATATTTTATTGGGAGATTTTGTCAAAACATTTATTCAAAAAATATTTATGGATTAAAATGTACAAGAATTTTCAACGTTTTAAAAATATTTTGACGTGTTATTCCACATATGAATTTTTTAAAAAAAAAACTAATCAAAATTTTGAAAAATGCTCCCATTAAAATAATAAAAACAATACAATGAATGCACACAAAAAAATTCATGACTGTACAACCTGCCAATTTTTTAAAAATGTTCCTTAAAATTGGTCATTTTTAACATTACGGAGATAGGGAAAATGCTGCGTGAAGTGACCCCCTTACACTGGGTGGACGCAACACCTTGAAAAAATTAGAAGTAGCCCGTACCCTGGAAAAGTCTGCCACCCGTGCGTTACATTATTTAATTAGGAAATTAAACACAGAAAAAAATAATGAAAAGAAAAAAAAATTCTATATAATTTTGCATTGATGTAAAATGCAAGGGGAAAATCAATAAACGAAAAGTAGGGAAAAAAATCCACAAAAAAGTTTTTTTCAAAAGACTGCTAACTCTTCAACTTTCTTCGTAGAAGCTTTTATCTAACAAAAACAAATGCAAACCCGTTGGAAAAATTTCTGTGTAGTTGTTTACTGGTTTTTTTTCCCGTTGGATTCGTATGATTGCACGGAACATATCATCACTTGCACCCACCATTTAAAAAACACTTAGTTTTTAGCTGATCTGCCCAAGGTCAGGAATTGGCGCTGGTTCCGTCGCGTTTTTTCGCAATCATCGTTGTTTTCGTTTTACACAATTCTTTGAATTTATATCCCGCGGAAATATGCTTTGAATCGGCCTGTTAGAAGTCATTACAGCATCGAGAACAATTTTAAAATTCCAAACCGCTGATTTCATAATTGAGTGAAGTGAAGAAATGAATAAATCTTTTGTAATTAATTAATATTTTTAGCTGTTTTATTGACTCATGATTGATTAAGGGAAATTTGTCCAAGAAAATTCCCAATTAGAATATGTTCCGTTAATTTGTTAAATTACTTATCTTGTTAAATTCGTGTTTTGTTTATTATGCACGAAGATATTCTTACGTTCAATTTTTAATCAACTATTTACTAATTCCAGTTTGAAAATGATTTCCTTTTCTTTTGGTGAGTGTGAAAGTCAATCCTGGCAAAGCTCACCATGTGAATGATTTGATTTGCAATGTGACGAAATAAATAAATCCAATAAGGCTCAAAAAAACTTTTTTTTACTCAACCTGTTAACTGTGGCGCCCCGTTTGAGAGCGCCAATTATGTGTGTCATGGAAGTCGAGCGATGACAAGTATACTCGTCAATCACAGAGTAAGTGTCGCGGTTAAAATATCGGATAAAAAAGATGGGTTTACTTTATAAAATTGCCAATTTTATTTCTATATAATGCTTATTTATTTGATTAACATAAACATATATTACACACATGTTACTCGAAAAACGCGTTTGTTCCATGGCTGATCATATCTGAAGGAATCCTATTATTAAGGTCACCAACCATCCTCCTTTAGGGAGGACAGTCCTCCTTTTATAGGTCCTGTCCTTCCTCCAAAAGTGTCCTCCTTTTCAATATTTTAAAACTGATCTGTTAATCTCTGTATTCAGAGATGAACCAAACATGTTTCCAAAATGTCGAGGAATAGTCTGAAACAAATATCACAGGAAATAGCAATTTCAATGGTGTTTTTTGACTTCATCACACAAGCAAATTGAGCAGATATAGAAAACTGTGTTAATTTTTTATCAAAAGAAATGCCTGATATTAAAATCATTGACAATGGTCTGTTTGAAGAAATTGGAAGACTGAATGCATAATTAAATTATAATAAAATTGAAACAAATGGAAAATCAACATGCTGAAATTGATAAGATGGGTTGAAATACTTAAACATTTCAAAAATGAACACATTCCTTTTGAAAATTTAGTCATTCTCTTTGAATTTACGTTGTACTGCCCTGGAACTAATGAATCAGTTGAAAGAGTCTTTTCAGTTGGTAATTTTTGGACAAGTGAGAAATCAGGATTGAATGTTGATATTTTAGCGGCAGTACTTAAAGTAAAGATGAAGGATATTTTTTACTCCGAAATTTCCCATATATTAGAAAATAATATATTGACAAACAAAAAAATTAATTCAATGAGTAAATACTTGTTTAAGTAAATATTTAAAAGGGATGTAAGCATAATTAGCGTATTTTTGTTTGAATTAATAAAATGTTCCATATATTTACGTTGTACCATTTTCTTAAATTTTTCGTCCTTTTCATTGTAAGAAAACTGTTCACCTTACTATTATAAATCAACTTTAGTCATTGCCTTTTAACATCTAAAAAATATTATCATCGCGCATAAGTAAATTCGTTATGTGAATTTAAATGCTGTTGCAGCCGATGCATACAGGGATGCATGTGTTCCTCTTAAGTTTTTCTTATTTTTTATTTATTTGTTTTACTCAGACCTGGCCACAAAATATTCTAAGCATCTTGAAATTTGGGAATACATTTTTTTTTCTCAAAAATTACAATTTAAATGGCCAATGGCTACTACTTTTTACGCATGACAAGTATACTTGTCAAGACACAAAATCCTGCAATTTCTCCATGACAAGTATACTCGTCAATCATAGTTAACAGGTTAAGAAGCAGAGATTGGAAATGTAAACTTTTTCCTAAATCGTATAAATATTTTTATGCTGAAAATAACAAACTCAAATCGTAAGATTCACCATGCTCTTTATGAAAAATGTTACTTTTCTATACAATAAGTTATTTATTTTCTTTTATTGAAAATATTTATAATCCCGTGCACCATAAAGTATGACACAGGGGCTTACATAGAAGTAGGCATCGCAAAAAAGAGAAGGATTACAACACAAACATCCATGCCTTATCCGGGATTCGAACCTAGCCCCTACGGCACCGCAGTCAGCGTCACTAACCATGTACAGGATGGCGGCAACAAGTTCATTGAAATGAACGTTTATGTTCTATTGACTTATTTTATTTAATAGACATCATTATACAGAAATAAAAATTTTAATTGAATACTTTCCAGATCAAAAGATTGTGTTGAAATTCGCCGATTTGAGTGAGTGAGCGGTGAATATTAACGTCGCACTGTTCAGCTACCCGAGGGCTTTTAGCGACGGATTTCGTAAATTTGAATCATGGTTATCGCCTATTGGAGAAATGAATGATTGATGGAAATAAATTTATGTACGAAAATTATACAGTCAATTTAATAGAACGGGGATCTGTAGCTCAGGAAATTTAGTAGACTTTTTTAAAAAATGTGCTCATTATAACTTATCCTAGATGGTGCGTTAAAAAGAATATATGTAACTCTACAAAACTGACGGAATAATTACTGAGGAGCTAAAATAGAATACAGTAAGAAGAGTCCAAGAGCTATTTCAGTCACTTCTTTTTGTCTTTTCACAAAGATCTAAGTTATATTATTTGAGGAACTGTAAAAACTGTGTGATAAAACTCTAATAGTGGGTAACGTGCAGCTGATTAGCGTGCGTATGTTAAAAACACACACACATACATTTTTTTTAAAAAAAAAAGTTCTATCATGAATATGTAGAATCTTTTCAGCTTTTCCATAAAACTGTATCGTAATGTTATAAGCATTAAAAAATGAATGGTTTTAATATTTTGGTTATAAAATAAGTATTTATAAGGAAATCTAGCTATTTACATTGTAAATAACATTGGTTTTTAAATCTTTATTATCATTAAATAAAAAAAATATATGTAATTTATAAGACGAAATTTTCCTTTTCAATTATAAGAATTAGAGGTAAATACATGTTAGTATAAAACTAATAAGTATACGAATTCAGCACGAGTCCCATCACAAACGGTATGACTATTTAGTTAATAGAAATTAACAAATAATAATGTTCTTACATTTCGTCGGCTTAAAACTAATGAATTTTTTTATTAAACAATTCTCTGCAATAAAATAATATACAGTATAATACATTATGCTATATGATTTGGAGTATTGTATTGGAAATGTTCCAGAATTTTTTACTACGTCCCCACCGCTACAATTTAAACGAGATTTTATAGTATGAGATACTATGCATACTTTTTTTCTTGCTGGTAATAAAATATCGGTATGGACTTCTGAATTTTTACAACTGGTTGATTGAAGCTCGAGATTCCTATTTGTAGAGTTCAAAAATTAATTCCACATAACATCACAGTATAAAATAATAGGATCGGATTTATATTTAATTCGTTTTAATTTCAGTGCTATTACAAATAATACACGCTTAGAAATATCAACAAAAAATGCTAGTTTTTGCATCGAAACGTATTTCAAAAACCCGTGTGAGAAATATGAATAACTTTAAATTAATTTCGGTGAAAATTGCTTGTTGCCGATTGTTTAGGTAAACACAATGCTTGGCATTATGGAGCAGTATGATTTCAAAACTTTCTGGTGAGCTAAGGTAATTGATGACTAATTATGTAGCTCTGGGAACAATTCTTACTACTAGCAATCTGCTACGTAATTTTGGACCACATTTGACCTATGGCCTATCACTCTCCAAACTTACCCTTCATAGCACTTAAGAATTCTGAACACTTTCAGACATTACATCATTCGATCTCACTACTTGGCATTATTTTAAAAAGGACAAGGAATGGTTCCGTACCTTGGTATAATAATCATACACTACATTCAAATTCACCAAAAACTAGCAGATTAATATATTTTTAAAAATTAAAGCGTATACATTTTTAAAAATTAAAATTAAGTGAATTAAATATTGTAAAAAGTTCAATTTCCCCCCTGGAAGTTGTTAAATTTATTCACAGAAAAAATTAAGAACGCACTTTTATAAAATAACTAGGATTTATGATTAGACATACTCATTAATTGTTAGCAAAAGGTTTATTAATTTAAGACAAAAGTGCTTTTTATCGATATAGTATTTGGTTCACCAATAATTATGATATTTCTTGGTTTTATTTTTAAAACGCTTTCAATCTGTAGCCGAAATTAATCTTAATATTTTAACTGCACATAATTGAATACTATGAAATATTCTGTCTGAAAAATATTTAGTAGTATTTAGTTACGTGCAATCGATGCTTTTATTCCAATTGTGTGCTTAAAGGATCTATATTGATTTTTCTTATAAGTTTAAAGTTTGAAAAAAATTAGGCACACTTAAATTGCTATCTTTTATTATAATAACCATCAAAAAATATTGCATCAATCCACCTAAAGCTTCAAATATGCTTTTTGTCTTTAGCTGTTATTTTTATCCGGAAATCGCTGCTGCGCATACTTTTAAAGGAATATAATTCACTTAATCCCAAGTCAACAGTAGAAAACAGTTATAACATTTTTTCTTTAAATCCTGAAAAATATATTGTTTTTAAAGAAGTTCTAGACTATGTGATTTAAAACAATGTGAAGGAAATTTTCTGGAAAAAATTATATTAAAATGATACATTGTATATAATACTACCAAAATGAAAGTTTAGCTTAAGTTTATTAATTAAACAAATGTATTTAATAAAAAAGAAAGCTGCATTTTAATGCTTTATTTTTTTATTGTGTGTATATACACACACGCGCGCGCACACACACAAGATTATTCATTAATTCTCTAATTACATAACATTATTTTCTCGCACACGCTCACATATCTTATCGCTAGAAATAACTAAAATCATATTTGTGACTATAAAAATGAGCTTCTATTCTGCATGAAATCTAGTTTTTGGAAAACAAACGGATTTGAATAATATATACATTTTTTTTATCCATTTAAAAGAGTATTTTGGAAACAGAAATATATATTTTTTTGAGTTTAAAAATAATTAATATAGTATGGATTGAAATAAATTCTACTTTCGAATTTTCTCCTGAGTTATTTATTGTAATGTACTTAACAGTTATTAGGGATTCATCGATGGGGCAATTGAAATAAAGCAAACATCACAATAAAAATGTGAAAGCTCTTTGTAGGCGTAGAAGTCTGGTTAATCAGTTATAAAATTTAATAAATCGAAATAAACTCCCTAACCTCTTTTATTGCAAATTTATGAAAGGTCTTTAACCTTATTGCAAAATTCATATGCAGAACAATAAATATTAGAATGGGCAGCAAATTTGGCTGAAATTCAGTTGTTTCACTTTTTACAGCAATTATTTGTCTTTTTTCTATTTTTTATAAAAATTATAACCCTCAGAGCGCATTTTCAAACAACAGGTAGAAAAAATTGTATTTGACTTCTTCAAAGAACGAACAATAGCTGAAATCTGTTATAACAATGCCTCTAGAGGGAAACTACAATTTTCTACATTTTTTTATTTGTTTAAATTTTGCATCGAGGTTTATTCTTAAGTTTGCTTTGTTTCTCAAAAACTGCTTTGTGCCCTCTGGTATTTCCTTTTTTTTATCAACCAAAGACTGCAAAACATTTTCTAATGCTTTTTTTTTTACTTCGTAATTGTTGGTCTCTGTTTAATGTTACAGGCAATGTTTGTACTCATTGAACAGAGCTATATAATTATTTTTTCAACTGTTATGTCTAGATCAGTGAAGCTTTCTACTTTTAATGCATGAGTTGTTTTGCAGTATTCCTACAATTCTCATGCAGATTTTGCGAAAAAAAATATTCCCTATAATTTTATCGAATTTATATTTACTATTAAATAAAATTTCTCTGTATTAAGATTAAATCTTTTTTTTTGTGTTCGTCAATAACTTTTTTTTTTACTTTTCTTCTATGTATTTGTATTTTCTCAGTAATTAACATACATTTTCTTTTCACATATTTTTGTGTTAAATATTTTTATTTTAGTGGCCTTTTTATGTCCAATTTATTCCCGCGCTGGGCAAGGTCGACTCAGCCTTTCATCCCTACTGAAATGGGTCGATAAATGAGTACCAAGCTTTCTCCCGGACTTAAACACTGGGGGTTTCGGTTCAAACTGACCACCTGATCGGGACATCTGCTCATGCGCCTCAGAGCCCAATGGTCACGTATACTGGGATTGGCACAGTAAGCCCTGGTCCTCATGGGCTGTTACGCCAATGAGTTTGAGTTTCATGTCAAATTATCAATCTGCTAAATTTAAGGTGTTAATTTAAAATAGTTAATTACATAAAATTTTTAAAAAATGCTTTACAATATCTCTTTTTAACTTATAGACGTTAAGTGCAAAAAAATTCATCATAGTAAATGCTATACACATGATTTGCTTATATATGTTCTTGTGCAAGTTGCTGCTTGTCAAAAGAAAATCAGTGAATAAAATTTTCACGAAAGATAAATTATAACTGCAATATCTTCACTTTTACTTTTTCAGAAAAAAAATTTTCAGTAATATTAACATATTTTATTAGTAAAGTTATTACCTCAATTATTGTGAAAAGGTAATTGTATTAACTTTATTTATTTATTTATGAAAAAGGGGGATTTTAGAAGTCGGGGAAGTGGAATTCTTTAAGCACCTTGAACTTCTTGGAAATTCCAATCTATCTTATACTTGATATTTAATAACAAATAAACGTGAAGTTTTTTTTTTCTGTATATAATTTCGAAATGCTTCTACGTTCAGTAAACGTGTTTCTGACTCAACTCACTGTTAAAAATCGTTGATAATTTTTTCACGAGTTTTTAAAAATACTTTACATGATTCGTGATACACGAAAAAAAGGTAGTAAAACAGTCAACAATGTCAAAATCGATTTATGTAACTAATATTTGTTTCCAAACATTCTTTAAAATTCATATTCTTTTCGTTTATGCATCTGATACGACGAAAGATTCTAAGAAAACCCCAACTATTGAAGCGCAAGTGCATCGAGCTTTTAGTGTATATAATATCGAAGTAAGTAGAAATGGAAGATACACATCCTCATATTTCCTATTTTTGCTGCTTGTTCCCAGGAGAAGGATGAAAAACCGAAGTGTTTTTTGAACATTATCCTGTACGTCTCTTTTCCAATATCCGTATGTCTCTTTCTTTGTCACGTCTCTTGCTGTATGATTTCGGTCTGAAATCTGTAAGAAAATCTATGACGTTCGTCTATTTTCAACGTCTGATGGGGAAAGCGGGGATGAATTAAGGCTGTTTTCGGTAAAAGTACGAGAGCTTGAACTAAACGCGAAGCACATTTTCAGACAGAAAAATGCCTCAATTTCCATGGAAATTTGTAGAATTATAGCTCGTATCTCTGTTAAGATAGTGTTTTTAAAAATTTCGAATATTCCATGAATACTTTCTTTTTCATTTTAATACGGGAAGGCATAGCCCATTTAACATTACGGTATAGGAGAAAAAACGCGAAACATATTTTATACCAGAAAAAATGAATCAATTCTGTTAAAAAAGGGAAGTATGATAAAAAGTGTTGCTTTCTGAAGGGATAGTGAAGCCAGAATATCATATTCATTTTTCATTTCTTTTATATCTGAAAAAATGTTCCGAATTCGGGTCCTATTCTTTAACATTAACCGAAAACAGCCTTAAATACTGTCAAGGAGGAAATAGAAATTTTGAATAGGAACTAGTGAGGAGGGACGTATAACTTTTTTCATAACCATCATCAATCTTAAGATTAAATCCACAGATTTCATTAAATTTCATTTTCTTCAGAAACAAATACGATATAATAACTATAAATTAAAAAGGAATTGTATATGGTGTGATTATTCCGATTAACCCATTAAAGGCCGTATTAAGTTTGCGCTTTCAGAATTGCTCCAAACTGAACTTTAAGACTTATTTGAGCATTAATAACACAATAAAAGTTATTTTAAAGAATTCCATTTATTTTTATGAAAGTTACAAAATGTTACGTTTTCGCAAAGTTAATTCAAATGGTATGAAAAAATTATCATTTTGAAATATGAAAGTCTTTGAAATATTTTGCATTTAGAATTTATTATCACACATAATAATTGCTTGACTTTTACAATTCTTATACTTTTTCATCTTATTTTCACCGTTTTTAGTGACTATATGGTATAAATCAGTGGTCGCCAAACTTTTTGACCTCACGGACCAATAAATTCATAATTTAAATCCTGCGAACCACTAATAGAATTTTTTAAGTGTTAAATATATTTATAAAAAAAATTGTGATCTAAGAACACAATCAATGCATCTTAAAATATAACTTAATGTGACGAGTGAGCATATTCCACATTTTTCTGGGGACCAGCTAAATTTACTTGCGGACCACCACTTTGGCAACCTCTGGTATAAATGGTCTTTTCCAGCAACGTTCAAAATTATATTTTTGATAGTAGATGGTCTTTCAATATGCGAAGCAGTAGGTACACTTATAACTGTCTGCATTCCTTCGGGAGTTTCATCAAAGGAACGGTGAAAGATCTCTGAAAATCCAATCAACTCATTTCAGAGTCCATTATGCCTCCGTATTTCCAGTCATTGCCTATATTGTAGAAATACTCTAGGGCTTCTTCCAATCTTAAACATCGTTTTTGCCCATGCGCAAACTTATCTGAAATAAAAAACGCAAACTTGCAATATAAAACATATCGTAGCGCACAAAAATCCCAAATAACACTCATTAGACTAATGTTGCGTTTTCGCAACATTATTAAAACATGAATTTATGAGCATAAAAACGATAAATATGTCTTAGTTGTTGAAGCTATTTTATTTTTGAGTCTCTGGCTAACTCAGCAGATACAATTGTTGGAAAATTAAGCATGTTCTACCCTCTATAATAATTTTTGAAAGTAGTCACTTCTTTTCCTCTAAAACATGAAAATGAAATCCTTTGATCTAGGTATGAAAAGCTTGCTAATTGAAAATAAAATTAATTTACAATCAACAATTAAAATAGGAAAAATAAAATTAAAATTGTAATTTAACTGAAAAATAACCAGAAAAATGTTTGAAAAAATTTAAAATTTAATATCGCGTTTTCGCAACTCGAGTCCAAAATGTGTAAATGCATTGATTCTATGTGATTAATGTTTATTTTAAAAAATTACGATAATATTTAACAACATGTATTGAAATGTTTAAAAACCCTGATTTTTATCATATACGTTTTAGCATCCTTAACATTATGGGATTATTTTGAAAACTAAAATCCTCATGCCTTTTCAATTTATGACCACTACTTATAATCGCATTGCAATAGCTGCATTTCTGCTTCAATCGGTCCAACTGAATAGAATTCATGAATATGGAGAATTCGTTTTTAATGTGAATATCACCATGTAACTTAATGTTAATTCACTCTCTTCAAATTTTAAATTTTCAGAATCAAAAATGGTTTTGAGTGAAATATTTTTAACTCTTTTTCCATCTTTATTAGAAGTAAGAGCCCAAAAAATAATTATTCATGAAACGAAGGGGAAAAAAACAAACAAATAAACTCACATATTTCTTTTTCCATTTTATAAAATTGACTACGTTAATTTAATATTATATTAATTAATTAATGGCTTAATCATTAAGAACATTCCATTAATTTTCCTAGAAGAGAATCTTGACACGATAAACAAATAAATAATTAAATTTGTTATTACTCACGCAATGATGGCAGCAAACTCAACAAATTTGTCCTGTCTCTTTGATTATTCTAACAATTATTAATATGAAACTCTCTTTATAATTTTAACTGAATCATGCAAACGATAATAATTTATGAATATAATTTCATAATAATCTATGAATATAATACTACATAAATAGTTAAACTTTTATCCTCATTTGTGTGCAAAAAAATTTGTGAAACTGAAATCGATTGATTGCAATCTAATACTCTTAAAGGTATCCAACTACGTTCGGAACCGAGATTTTGCAAAAGCGTATAAATGGATAATATTTATGATATTTAGTGTCACTTAGATTAGGAAATGTATATAAAATTGTTTTAAGATTATTATTACAATAAAAAATTATTTAAGTACAATATTTTGACAAAAAATGAACTTAGAGTGGCCAATGTTCGAAATATTCTCTTTTTGTGAAAAAGGCTTCTTTTATAATAATATTTTGCCTGTATATAGCTCAGACCTCTGTGCAGAGGCTCAACTAGAATTTTTGAAATATATAACTTAGAAGTGGGTTTATCCATGTTTTACGACAACAGAGGGGAGAAATTTTAAGAAAAAAACGCTGATAATTATATTTCAATTGGCTGTAACTCTGAAAATAATGCGAATTTTTCAAAACTCATAGTTCAGACTCTCTGGAGAAGTCTTTACTTTATATCAACACACACAAACAAAATATTATTTTAGAAGCATTTTTTATAAAAGGAGAACATTTTGAAAAAAGGTTATTCTAAGTTAATTTTTTGGCAAAATATTGTATTTAAATAATTTTTTTTGTCAAAATGTCCTTAAAACAATTTTATACATGTATTCTAATCTAAGTGACACTAAATATCAGGAAAATTATCCATTTATGTGCTTTTTTTAAATCATGGTTCCGAACGTAGTCGGATACCTTAAAGATATACATTGAACTATAATTTCTTCTCAATGCAACAAGTATCATCATTGATATATTTCAGAAAATCCTCATCCATCATATTCAAAACGGCCGAGATGAATCTCTCTTTAAGTTGTCTTTTTAATATTTTATTGATCCTTACTAAATCAAGGTCATTGGTCACAGGTGTGTTTAGTTCTTACTATGATTGCAATATAATGATAAACTTTGTATTTCATTAGTATAATTTTTCCCTTTTTTAGCGTTAGATTAACTGTATCATCTATTATTACATTTATGCAAAGGTAACTTATCTACATTTATCTTTTTACGGAACATAGTATCGAACTATGAAATTCGTTTTTTTTTTCAGGAAAAAAACACGCTGATATATTAAAGGAGTTTTACGATAAGTTTTCCTTCATGCTGGTAAAATTAAGATTATATCCTGAGGAGAGGTAAATTATCCATGCATGAAAAAAAAAATTTCTGGTGGTTGCATATAAAGTACCATTTGTGCCTTCTACATCCTCATTTCTTTCTCTGGTCAATTTAACATTGTAAAAATTAAGGCTAAATACCATTGTCTGTATTTTAATGCTCAAAAATTAATTCTATTCTCGCTTCGATAATACAGTATTGAATCAATAATTATCTCAGTTTTTCATTGTGGCACTTCCATTTACTTTCATTTATTGGTCGTTTTACGATAATTTTATACTTTAAACCGTTATTAAAACTTAATCAATGAGAAATAGAATGATATTTTTTAATGCATACGGTTTTTAATAAAATTTAAACAAAAATACAAATTTTAATAGTAGAAAATTTTATTCTACACTGTTGGTTATTAAAACTTCAACACCAGGAAGGAATAATCTGACGAACGTCAAAATCCCATGAAAGGAAGAAGAGGTTGGAGTATGGGAATGATTACTATTTTAGAAGACGTAGAAGGAAGAAATGACTTCTGAAGCACTGTATAAAAGAAAAGTTGTGTAGTGGATTTCTCATTTAGAAAGCGCTTTTTTAAAGTCGAAGTTTGCTCAGAATGTTGTGATATGCCTCGAAAAGGAAATGTTTATGAGCAAGTGTTGGAACTCGATAGAGGCAGGATCGCTGCCAATTGGGTGAGTGGATTATCGTTCCGGGATATCAGCCGTCTCACTGATCGAAATCCAACCACTATCATGCGAATATAAAATCAATGGGTTGCTGAGGGTCATACTGAATGGCATGCAGGATCTCCACGCCCTCCCATAACTAACACCCGAGAGAACAGACATATTGTGAGGTCGGACCTGCTAAACCGTAGAACCACATCACATGGACCATTAGTTAGGAAATGGGTTTTTGCCGCAAGCCCAGTATGTGCTCTGCTCGTAGTTTGCAGCAGCGTGGACTGTCAGTACGGGGGCCATTATTTCGGCTTCCCTTGACAACGCAGCAAAGAGAGACGGCGACTCAGGTGCGCTGAATGACAGAACTGGCAACAGGAATGGTACAAAGTCGTCTTTTCAGAAAAGCCCCTGTTCTATGTGCAGCATTCTGATGGCTGTATACGCGTCTGAAGACTCCGAGGTGGCCACACGTTGCCTGCTAGAATTTGATATCGACATAAGGTCCTTGCACTTGGTGTGATGGTTTGGCTAACCATTGGGGAAATGACACGCACATCTCTAGTTCGAATCGATGGTAATTTGAACTCAGATCGGTATATTTCTGCCTATTACGTCCAGTGGTTGTGCCTTATGATCGAGACCTGCCAAATGCCACATTTCAACTAGATAATGCAAGACAAATGTTGTATGTCGTGTTCTGACCTTCCTCAAATACAGGGTATTCGATTGCTACCTTGGCCTGCACGATTTCCAGATCTATCACCCGTTGAAAACATTTGGTCTTAGGTTGCTGAGAAACTAGCCAGCCGCACGCCTCCAGCTAATAGGGTTGATGAAGAGTCATATAGACTTGAAGCAGCATGGAATGAGTTGCTCATTTCTGTCATCCAAGCCCAGTTCGACTCCATGCCTAACTGGGTAAGGGCCGTTTTAGCTGCCAAGGTGAGGGCAGCTGTTTTTACTAATTTCATACCCCTGTAACTCCTCCCTAACTGCTTGCAAATTTAATTATTTTGTCTTCATGCCTTACTGTTTACGTACAATAAACATCTTTTTTATATTTGCTCTCCTTCATGGTGTTGCAATTTTAACGGCCAAGAGTGTATTTTAATATCCATTAAAGTATCTGAATTATATTAAAATGAAGAGCATGAATCTGAAGTATAACTATTCTAAAATAGTTATATCTGCTATATTAAATTACTTGTTCTGTTTAGAAGTCTATTTTAGTTTTAAACTGAAACAAATTAAACATGTAATATTTTCGTACTAATGATCCAAACTTCCTACTTTCGATTCAAAATTGCAATATATTTTATGTAATTATGTTATCTTAGGTTGCTGGTAGAGGTATTATATTCTGGTAGATGTATTATATTAAAAGAGAGGTATGATATTTCTGAAATAATGTTCTTTGTAATAAATACGTTTTCAAATATCTGTTTTATGCATAATATTTTGGCGTAACCCTATTTTCTGATGAAAGTTTTTATATTTTGTAATTTTTAAAATCTCTATTGGCACTAAACAATTAATCTTTTGTAGTCTGTAAAATTAAAAGAAATAGATTTTTCTGGCCATTAGAATCACAACATTCGAAAGTATAGCAAATAAGAAAACTACTTATTTTACATATGCAGAATTGTAGGAAGAAAACATAGGTAATTTGGGGGTATACAAGGACCGATTAGCACACACAGATGCCGCCTCTAGCAGCTAAAAGAGTTCTAACCTACTTAGTCATCAAGTTGAACTGGGCTTGGATGACAGATAAGGGCAGGTCATTCTATGTTGCTTCAAGTCTATGTCACTCGTTAACAATCGTAGAGGCTGAATAGTGGTGGCGACCCAGTCTCAACAACCCATGACCTAAAGTTTTCAATTGGTAAGGGATCTAGAGAACAAGACAACAGTCGAACACCCTCTGCGTTTGGGTAAGCCAGGACACGACGAGCAACAGGCGGTCGTGCGTTATCTTGTTGTCTCCGAGTCCTCGTAAACACGGCACAGTCCCGGCAGGAAGATCTGAGAAATGAATCTGAATAAGCAACGTTACGACGACGCAAATAAGAAGTGTTCGTGTTATGTGCCCAATGTCTGCCCATACCTTCACATTAGGAACGGAACTCATTTAACGATATCGATTGCTTATAAAGACCATGGACATTCTCCTCAAAGTTTTCATTCCCGGATATGTTTTCAGAGTTTTAACATAGATGTCATTTCTCTCTCCTGTATCTTTCGATTGCTCTTAAACGCCAGTCATTTGCATATCCTAGTATCTTCCTCTTTTTATGCGACTTTGAAGTTCGTATTTTTCTTCCATCATGGTGTTGCAATTTTAATGGCCATCAGTGTAGTTTCATTCTTTATTTTCTGTCGCATTTTTTTTTCTTTTTCTAGTTCAGTTCTCAATATCTGAAAAATAATTATTAGGTAGAGAAGAACTGCTAAACTAGCAATTTCGTACGTTACAACGTATGTGAAACTGGATATCCTGAGAACTTCATTCAAATATATATATATATATATATATATATTCCTTTTGAGTCCCTCTGTAATGATATAATTTCTGACATGCATTAAAATAAAATCTAGTGATTTTTGGAGATTATCTTTACAATCTATCCCCGATTTAGCAGAATGTGTGCGTAGATCTACAGCAGCACAGGGATTTGTATTTTACACTTCGTCCTCTTTTTAAAGTCACATAAACTGGCTAGAAAGTTAATTAAGAAAGAAAACAGCGTTTAAAACAGTAGGAATTGCTCTTCATGCACAGTCTAAAGAGGATTAATGCACTTTTTCATTAAGAGCTTTTTTTTATGTGACTGTTTATTTGAGGCTGTGATTTCGTTTTGAAGGAATGGGGAAACTAAGCAATTAATCCGAATGAGCACTCACCGCGATAGTAGCTGAAAATCCCAACTGAGCATTAGCAAAACCCGGGTACCAAAAACACCCCTCATCCCATGTTCATGCTCTCGAAGTTTTAATCTAAGCGTAATTCTCCACTCAGCTCGGAGGCAGAAATATGCGGCATTGGAGGGGTTGCTCGTAATTAAATTCCTTTCTAGCACTTCCAACAAAAAGCCCTCGACGCTGTCAGAATTCCAATCTCGCAAATGCGAAATTCCTGTTACAACTCCCTATGATTGCTGTTTGGGATGTGTAAATACAAAAACTCGCTGATGTATTTGCTTTGTCATCAAATTGTACCAAGCCGCTTTGTTGGTGATTTTGGTGAACATTATGCTAGAATTACAATATGGAGGTGGAGGCATGCATTTTTAAACTTTTAATATTTGTTATTGTTACTAACTGTGGCGTAAAAAGGGTGCCAAAAAATACTGAAGTATTTTGGTATTTACTTTATCAGGGAAGGTTCAGAAATTAAAATTATTTGCATAATGTTTGTGTACCAATAATAAAACAAACGGTGAGATTACTTGAAAAGAAATAGGATACTGCCATAATGTAAAAGAGAAAATGGTATGTAAAATAAAGAGCAGAAATAAGTAATTCAGAGAGAAATGCATATGAGAGTTTAGGCATAAATAATCTACCTCAAATTACCTATGAATCTCATTACACTAAATTTTGAAGGAAAAAAATGGTTATGAATCTTTCGTAAGAAATAATTAAAACATCTACTATGATTTATTCGAAATATTTCATATTTCATTTTAAATATTTCGAAATTTTTTAGAAAACTTAAAAAATTACTTTAAATTCAGATTAATTTTTTTTAAAAAATTAATGACCTTCATTCCTCTTTTTTAAGAATTTACAAAAAAATATCTTACTATTTTTTGCCATTAATGTGAAATTCCTGTTATAGTTAAACGTTATGAGAATATAATTAACCCTTTGGCTTATTAATATCTTATAAATAAAAGATAATATCTTATAAGTAATATCTTATAATATCTTATAAGTAAAAGAGGATCTCCTACATCGTTAACGAAATACAAATAAAAAATGAAATATCATTTTTGCATGCATATGTATCTATATCTATCTATCTATCTATCTATCTATATATATATATATATATATATATATGTTTGTTTAAATTACCATATTATTTGAATCTTAAGGTATGCGAATACGTTCAGAACCGTGCTTTTGCAAAAGCGTATAAATGGATAATATTTCTGATATTTAGTGTCACTTAGATTAGAAAATCTATATAAAATTGTTTTAAGAATAGTATTACAAAAAAAAATTATTTAGGTACAATATTTTGACAAAAAATGAACATAGAATGGCCCATTTTCAAAATATTCTCCTATTGTGAAAAATGCTCCTATTATAATAATACTTTGCCTGTATATAGCTCAGACCTCTGTGCAGAGGCTCAACTAGAATTTTTGAAATATATAACTTACAAGTGGGTTTATCCATGTTTTACGACAACAGAGGGGAGCAATTTTAAGAAAAAAACGCCGATAATTATTTCAGTTGGTTGTAACTCTGAAAATAATATGAATTTTTTTAAAAAATAGTTCAGACTCTCTGGAGAAGTCTTTACTTTATATAATCACACACACACACACACACACACACAAAATATTATTATTTTAGAAGCATTTTTTATTAAAGGAGAGCATTTAAAAAGGTTATTCTAAGTTAATTTTTTGCCAAAATATTGTATTTAAACAAAATTTTTTTGTCAAAATAATTTTATACATGTATTCTTATATCTAAGTGACACTAAATATCATGAAAATTATCCATTTATACGATTTTTTAAAATCACGGTTCCGAACGTAGTCGGATACCTTTTAAGTCGCACTTTTTTTCCAATGTTAAGCTACTGAAAATCAGGTGCGTTTTAGAATAGAAGGAGGAAAAAATTCGTTTGATGGAGAAAATTTAACATTATAGTATCGGTTAGAGCAATTACGGGTTCATGTAAGTATTTAAAGATTTCTAATACTGGTAAAAAAATTAATTATTCACTTCTTATTAGTTCACATTTTAAATTTTTTTCAAATTTCGTGAATGTCGGATATCGATAAACCATTTTACACTATTTTTTTTTTTTTTTTTACTTTTTCACAAAAGCATGTTGAGGATCTAGAGAGTGTAGCTTAAATTCAGATAAATATGGTAATTCATTCAAGAGTAACGTATTTTTTTAATTTCATTCTTAGTTTAAGTTAGCTTTATATTCTTATCAAGTAAAATTACTTTCGCACTTTACAGAAACTGTTTTATAAAAAAAATTAAGGTTAGTTTTAAAAACATATTATTAGTTATTAAATTCTAATGCACAATAAAGGATTTTATTTTTTTCAAAGGTTTTCCAAAACAATTACCTTCATTTATGATAATGGAGCTTTAATCCCTTGAGTTTTAATCTTATTATAGAACATAGACTTTTTTCAATTTATATTTCCTCTAAATAAACGAAAATAATAAATAAATAAATAAATTTTATAGTTTAAAAAATGATAAATAAAAAAGTGCTTTTTTATGAATTAATAAGGACACACGCTTCAGATAACATGTACTTACAAACTCCTTTTGAATTCCATTTCATAAATGCCTAAATAAACTTCATCAAAATAATGTAGATGTAACGGAATGGATTTGCCTCTTTAATGTGAGTTTATTTCTAACCCATTTACCACTTACCCATTTAATTTATCTTCATTTTATTGATTGTTGACCCTTTTTTTTATTTACTAAGAAAGTGTTTCTGAATTTTTTAATATAAATCTCGGTATCGCGCGTGTGTGTGTGTTTAAAAATTATGGTAGTTTAATACATGGAGCTCTAGAAAATTCTATTCTTGATAAAAGAATTAGTAAATGATTGTATACCATTTTAATAATAGTACGATTACATCAAAGTAATGTAAACACCATTTTCAGGAGAAATTTTGCTATAAAACTGATACTTGTTTTGCTCTGGATAATTTTTACAGCATTCTGTAATTTAAATATTGGGTATACGACAAGGATACATCTTGTCCATGTCTTCAGTAATCTCAACAGCCAGTGTGTTACATTTCTTATTCCTCTGTCTGCCTTCGAGATTTCGGAGACGTTGTCTTCCAACAAGATAACGTAAGACTGCATATTGCTATCATGTTTTGACCTACTTCGATACAAAAGGTGTTCGACTGCTACCTTGAACAACTCATTCTCCATATCTCTTGCCTATTGCAAATATCTAGCCACGAGTTGGCGAGAGACAGCTATTACGATTTATGAACTGGACAAAAAGTTGAAACAGCACGACTTGACTTGCTCGTATCTGTCATCCAAGCTTAGTTCGATTCGATGCCTAACGGGGTTAGAGTCTTTTTAATGGCAATAAGTTTATATTAAGTCTTTAAAGATTTTAATAGTTTGTATATTAAATATTTCTTTCTTTTAAGTAAGTACGTAGTTTTCTTTACCTATTTGACTGAGTTCCTTAATGATAAGTTTACAAAAATATCCGTAAACTTGGTGTCAAAAATAAATCACTCTCGTGAAGATTTTAGCAATGAGAATATAAATGAATTACTTTATAATTTATTAAGAAAATAATTGTAGAACACAATTTCAAGAATTTTTTTAAAAATCATTGTGATGAATGTAATATAGAAAAATTGGGATTTGTTTTGATTTTTTAAATTGCACCATTGTATTTGAATCCCATTTAATTTCAATGTTATTTATGAGATTCATACAATATTCTTTGATTTAAATGAATACCTTTACTCTTTTTCATAAATTCTTTTTCGTTCTTATCAAATCGTTGCCATCAATTCAATAAATTTGCACAGACTTCCTAAAAGCGTATTCTAAGGCTTAAAAAATTTCATTATGAAAAGCTTCTCTTTTAAAAAATAATTCAATTAAAGAGAAGTTTAGCGAAAGGCTTCTGCTGCATAATGCATCTGCAAAAGGATGAGCAATCAAGCATTGAAGTGCATTTAGTTGCTTAGCAACAGCATGCCTCTCCGTTACCATAGTGATTCTATTGGTTGCGTGTTTTCTTGAACGAGATGGTTTTGCCGCTTCACATCCTTTTAAAAGGGATTTCGTATGTTGATTCCCTTTCAGCATATTTTAATATGAAGAACTTTTTTTATCCATATGAAAAATTGTTTTACATGTTCAAATTACGATTCAATAAAGAACAAGCATCATACATACATCAGTGCCCTAGCTTTAATATTTTTTCGTCTCTAGCGAAAAAGGAAATAAATCAGATTCTTACACCGTAAAGCTCAAAAATTTATTTAATTCTTTTAACAATACCGAATTTTTCGTTGGCTAGATTTTCTTTCTCTAACCAGAAAGAATCAATAAATCGAAATAAGACAATTCTAAGAATAGGATTTGAGAGAATCTAGAAGCATTTGTAAAAGTTTAAACAAAACCAAACAAAGACGTCGTAAATTTGCTCTGATAAAAATATTAGTTTTCACTTCACTATGTAAAATAAATTTGGTTAAAAAATTTAAAGATGTGTGCACAACTTAACAAAAAAATTATAGAAAATAAATTTTTTAAATATATTTCACCAGTTGTTTTTTTTTTTAAATTTCAAAATACCTTTGTGTTGATAAAAGTTCTGGAAGCTATGCAAATTAAGTCATTAATTTTTCTCTTTAGCAAATTCTTATGTATCTGATAAAATAATATCACATGCTTGAAGAATCGAAACTCAACTAACGTTTCATTTCGGCAATTGAGATACAAGGTATCATGAATGTTATGCTGAAAATATATTCTAAGATATATAGAAACTGTGTGAAATATCTGAATAAAAAAAATACAATGGATTTGTAATAGTAATGCAGAATTCGGAAGAAAAACAAAGGACAAAAATGTTGTAGCCAAAATGTCTGGTAGTTACTAAACCAGCAGTGAAAAGACTTTTTAAATAATTATTTTATAAAGAATGGATAGCTTTGTGGGTAATAATACTTGTATGTTCCAAGTATGTTTTTGTTAATTCCAAAATTAATTGATAACTCTAGGCTATAATTGTTACTTCATTTATATTGTGAATCTTTTTCAAACATTTTTTTTAAATAAATCTTTTTTGAATTATTATCAAGCATTGAATGTCTTATGGCAATACGTTTCTATTGGATATTAATTAAATAAATCAATATAAATAGTTCTGACATATTTTTATTAAAGATATTGAAATGCAAAATGAGAGACTAGTTTTAATTTTAATAGCACAAAACAGTCTTACTTTTAAATTATCATAGTAGTCAGTAATATCACTAAATCTAGGGGGGGGGGTTGATGAATGCGATGCTTTCTTCATTATAAAAATTGTAATAATCTTAGACTAATTATCAAATTGGACATTCTAATCATTATTAATGCAATATCTTGTTCATTCTACGTATATACATACCTGAATGCATAAAGAAAAACGCATTCGTAATTACTGTCACTTAAATTACGCTTATCTTGATTATTTTTTCTCAATCTTTTAACAATACACACCTGACTCTTCATTAAAATGAGTTTCGAAAACAGGTTTTACAGTATAATAGGTCGCTCCGTCAACAAACTTAAGCGCTTGTCCCAAGGTAGAATTTATCCATCCATTGTTGTGAACATGTGAGTCGTTTCATTTCTCTTGGCAACGGCAAACCGTCACGTGCCTCTAAAGCCCTTTTTCCCGGGACAAGCCCTGGGAGCCACGTGCCCCAAGAAAGGGTATTATTCTAAATACGTGGTCGTGCGCGCGCGCGCGGATAGTTGGCACCGAATGCACTACGACTGACACGTGTGTTTCTTTCAGAGTTCTCGCTGATGACTGGATTTACCTCAAAGCATGATAATATTCCATCATGATCGACAACGCAGTCTCTGGTTACTCAGGGTGATTTCCGACTTCATGAATGGCATTCGTAGCAGAGAATAATTAAGCCCAGCAGGAGTAATGTCTAAAAGCACTTCTGCATTGTGCCTATTCCACCCCGTTCCTAGTCCCTATTTCTTTAGTTCATTAGGTGGGGTTGCATAACTTTTGTGTGTCAATTTATTTATTTAGCTGAGCTGAGTCACGCCGAAATGATAAACAGTAACATTTTTCAGGGTAGAGGAGTATTCATTTTGGTTTGTAGTCAGTAACGCACACAGGAATTTTTCAAGGGGCGTGTCCAGGGTCGAAAGTCCACCATTCTTGTATCATGCTCCTTTTGATTTTGTCGATTTTCGGGAACAAAAAACAGTAAAAAACTAATCATTGGATAAATAATTAGCATTAATTAATAGAATTAATCATTAATAACAAATAATTAATTAAATTTTACGTAGTATATACTTAGAATTATAATAAATCGGAAAAAAATCAAGGGCTTTGGGGGGGGGGGGGG